>CANSZD010002938.1:0-265000 GCA_947648045.1 Beta corolliflora
TGTTCCCATAATTTTGAAACAAGAGTTAAGAGTATGATGATCTTCTATGTTTCTCATCAATGGTTAATGTATAGACAGTTATGATTCTTGTCTATAAGGTAAGCACTAATATTCAATGGAAAAGTACGTAGTTATATCTTTACATTACATCAAATTGATTACATATTTAAGGCGCATGGAGAAATTAAAATGCATGAGAAGAAATGTCAAGTGAAGAAAGAACTTGTATGTATGTTTTTTTTTTGAAATCTTGATTGTTACTTGCTTACTATCTACTTTTCCTTACTTTACTTAGCAACCTAAGATTGTAGTTAACTCTCGAGTTAGACTTTTGAGTATAAGTCCTCCCCAATTTCTAACATCGAAAACCTATTTTGTTCATATTAGGGAGTTTCAAAGAATCAAAGGAAAAAGGTAGGAGTTTTATAGAAAGTGTTAAAGATATGGGAATTGTTTGGATAGTTTGAGAATATTATATTAGAGAATTTCGCTCCAAATCTCAACTGTTTATAAGAGTTTATGAACTTTCCAATTCCTCCTTTTTTTGAGTTCTCCTCTTAAGCAACAAATTACCATGCCATAAGATTTCCTCACACGACACAATATTTTGTACCTTTGTGGCGGGATTTAATTGTTTTTGTTTTTTTGGCATACACAAAACCAGTTGACTTGTTTCCATTTAGCCAAAGGTTATCAACTTATCATGCCACTATTGAAACGAATAATAGTCCTACAAAAACAAAATTCCCAACACAAAGACATCCACAAATTACTGAATCAGGTTCCGTCACGTGGGCCCTTTGTGATGCCATTAGCACCAGCAGCGATCACCATCATATAAGACGGCAATACGGCATGGATAACAAAACAAAACAACAAAATAGCTCGACCAACTGGTCTGATGATAACATTGTTTGATATTCATGAGTGACAATTTGACAATCTATATATAGTACTATAGACTCAATAGATTGGTGGGACCAATCAAACCCAAAACCTACCAAGTAGTACTTGGTGTATATAGTGGGATTGGAACCTTCTACACCGGGCATTCGCGGTTGAACCCCTTTGTCCTTACCCCGACTCCAACGGCTTGACCCGCAAAATCGGACTAAACCTACCAAATAGTACTTGGAATACATAGTGGGATCCAAACCATGTACCTCGGGCACTTGAGGTTTAACCCCTTTGTAGTTTGTCCTTTCCCCGACTCCAACAGCTTGACTCGCAAAATTGGACTAAACCTAACCGAAAAAACACCAAAAAATTTTTTGCACCCAAGGCCAAAACCACCTAGACCTAGTTAAAAGGACATCGCTACTCTTTTTTCTTTTGGAAAATGTAAAACAAATAAATGGACAAAAACGCCTGTGCTATGCAAATAGAAACCAATATTCTTTCATTCTATACACAGCCGAGTTCACTCCAAATATGGGGAACTGAGTTTAATACTGCTCATTCAAAGCAATGCTCTCACAAAGAAGTTTTCTACATACATCAAATGCTCAGATTACTTCCCCAAACTACGTTGTTTTAATAGACGAACTATCCCATTAATCATGATCTTCAAATACCATACAGTGCCCCCCCCCAAACCCACTAACAGACCACGTATAAAAAACAACAGTGTTTACACAACAGGAATCAAAGCAGGACATAGACACCTGTTCTTCCACCTCACCTTCCATCTGTCGAGGTAAATGATTCAGCAAACCCAGAGGGCCGAGTAGGTATGCTTGTCTGCGTGTTGTCCCTACTTGCAAGGAAGGATGATGAAGAAGAATCATCAATACTGCTATCTCCGAAAGCCTGCCACTTCTTGAGGGCTTGTGGTAAGGTCATGTCAAGATCTATTCCATAAATGTCCTCAGAGTTTTCTACTGAAGGCTTCCATACATCAAGGAGAGAAGAAAGAGCATTCACTACATGACCCATTTCGGGCCTCTGGTTTGGCTCCCGAGCACAACAGTGGCCAGCCAGCTCAGCAACTGTGTTGACACTAGCAAGAGTCTCTTCTTCGAGGTCAATGGCGGGGTCAATTGCTTTTTGGAACGAGTCCTTGTTAATATACATCCTCCGGAACCACGTCACCAGGTGAACACTGTCCTCTGGTTGGGTCTCATCAAGGGCCCTCCGCCCCGTGATCATTTCCATTAATATCACTCCAAAACTGAATACATCGACTTTTGTAGTTATGCGACCCATCACTAAACAATAAAAAAGGAAAAAAAAAACCAAAGGATTAGAACAACAAAATATGGCAACTGCATATTGTTTAGGACGTGTTGCATATTAAAAAAAAAGCCATGGGTTTTGAGCAGGAAAATATGAAGGTTTCGACAAGAAAAGGGGGCAATTAATAAATAAGATCAGAAAATAGTTTGTTGGTTGAGGGAAAGCTTTAATGGAATGATACTAGAACAAGTTTGAAAACGCTAATCACATGAAATTACATTAAGAGATCCAATTCAGTTAAATTTTACAGGTACTAGTGCACAAGAATTAGATTAAGAAGGTTGATTGTTTCTAGTATCAGCCTCAAATTATTCAAGGACTCACTGGTACAAGAAGTTCCAGATACACAAAAAGTATTTAAAATTAGGTATAAACACGAAATGACAGAAGGCAGAAACTCTGAGTCTCCAAAAAAAATAAAAGTGGTTCCATGTGCAGTCTTGTCCAGGACCTGCACCATACAGACTTGGTATAATAGTGAAACATGGTACTGCCACCATGGGTAAGAGTAATCAGTATTTAATTTTGTTGTTATTACAGAAAGACTTGGAAAAATTGGTAAGTGGTGACATGGTTCACATAACATCTCTTGTCAGCAAATGATCAACAAGGAGTGTGCTTCTAATTAGCCAAAGAAACACAGGTCATATATTAAGATCATTACATCCCTGCTCTGAAATACGGAGCTCTTAAAAGTCAAACCGGTGGGTTTTTGGTGTTATTTGGAAGCAGCAACTAGATGGGCTATGGCTTGTACGGACCTAAACCAACCAAAACACACATACCAAACAAGCACAAGCATACATGCAAAGAGACACAGATGCTCCCACATGCTATCTTACTGCTTCATCAGTTGACAAAGCATATTTGGTATCATGTCTAGTACATGATTCAATTGTTTAGCCAGGAAAAAGGCAAGCATTAAACACAAATTTATTTACTTATTTTCTAATGAAGAGTTTTCATCTTCATAATATTTAGGCTTAACAAGTAATCTTGGGGCCTCGGCATGCGAAAGGATTATCCTTCAATATCTGAAGTTTTACATAGCCACCATACGAATATTGTCATTCTTTAAAATTCTTCAATAAAGGGGACTAAGTAACTATGTCCAAAACTTAACGACTACTTTTATAAAGTGGCCTGTCATTCTGGGACAGCCCAAGAAAAGATATATGGCTTACAATATACTATTAAGAAAAGAATCTAAATACAAAAAGGAAATAACAAATTTACCTGCATATTCAGGTGCCAAATAACCAAAAGTTCCTGCTAGCCTGGTTTCTATTGAGGTTTTTCCACCATCAGGTGCAAGACGAACAAGTCCAAAATCTGCAACTTTTGCACGCATATCATCTCCCAAAAGAATATTAGAAGGTTTAAGATCCCTATGAATGAAACTTTGATGTGCCAAACTGTGTAAATATTCCACTCCTCTGGCCACATCTAATGCAATTGTTAACCTTTGATTCCATTTTAGGGGTTTCAATTCCTCCTCTTGCCAATCAAATATATACCTACTTAAAGCACCTTGCGGCAGATACTCATATACAAGAAGTTTCTCGTTTCCATCCAAACAGAATCCTAGAAGTGCAACCAAATGTCGATGGCGAACCTTAGTAAGAACAGCAATCTCAGACTTAAATTCTGCCAAACCTTTATCTCCTAATATTCCAGAATTCATCCTTTTGACTGCAATCTTGGTTCCATCAGGTAACTCCCCTTTATAGACTGTCCCAAAACCCCCTCTTCCTAAAATATTGTCATCGCTGAAGTTGTTGGTAACGTTCCTCAACACTTGAATGGAAATGATCATGTTATTAGTCTCAATTACATGGACATCACTGGGGCCACTACTACTCCCCTGACTTTGCTCTTCACTCATTGCCTTGCCATTCACTCCTGAGCCAGTGATTGTTATTTTGACAGCATCATCAGACCCTGAATGATTAGGATGGACTACCACCGTATTTGACTGCTGTACTCTCCCATAAAGCTTCTTCCTTCTCAAGAAACAAAATACAAACAAAGCAGTAGCAGAAATAACAAAGACACTGCCAATTACTGATCCAACAACCACACCAATTTTCGAACCTCTGCCACCAGTTGCTCCAGTTCTACTATCTTCTCCACTTGGTGTGTTGGGGCGATCTTTGCCAATATTAACATTTCCATGAGCATTAACAGCAGCGTGAGAAAAAGCTGGGATCTTACCATATAGATTATTAAAAGACACATCAAGTGTCCTGAGGTTAGGCATTCTTGTGAGTGCATCAGGTATGGTCCCTGTGATATTATTATGGGCAAGTATCAATGTCTGAACTGATGTAAGAGAAGCAAAATTAGGCGAAAGAGTTCCCCGTAAGACCCCCTACTTTGTAAGTTTATAATCGTAATGTTTTTGTTAGAGCAAGTTATCCCCAACCAATTTGCACATGGATCGTTGCCTTTCCACTGTTGGGCAACTTGCAAAGGGTACCCGAATGATTCCATAACTGATACCAGAGCATTAACACGGCTATCACAGCCCACACCGGGACCAGGCAAACAGAAGCTATTCTGTTCAGGTAACATATCAGCAGCTACTGAATCGGGGAACTCGGGGTCGGTCCCTGAAGAGCATTATTTGTCAAATTAACAGTCTTAAGCAAAGGCAGCTTGGTGAGAGAAACAGGGACGGGGCCAGTGAGGCTATTGTCCCTCAAATTCAGATCTACCAAATCGGCCAATCCAGACAAATCTGGTATAGGACCAGTGAAAGCATTCATATTCAACCATATTTGTACCAATTGGGTCATATTCTGTAAAACCTCGATCGTCCCATTGAGACTTCGACCACCACTGGAATCAAGTTGCCCATTTAACCACAAGGACTGAAGTCCAAGACCCGAAAAGCTCGAGGGCAAACCACCAGTCAGGTTATTGCTAGACAAACGCAGATGAATCATACCTGGGAAATTATCAGAACTGAAAATATCAGGTATCTTGCCACCCACATTGGCCGAATTAGCAGAGAAATTTTTCAGAGAAGAAGCAGCCTTGAGCCCCTCAGGTATAGACCAAGTACTAAACGGGTTATTGTCTAGATAAACTTCCTGGAGAGAGGTCAACCCGTCAAATAAATCCTCAGGGACAGAACTAAACTGGTTGTTATGGAGAAACAGCCTCTGGAGCGAGCTTAAACCCCTTAAGGCTCGGTAGTGGGCCTGTTAATGCATTGTTCATCAGCTCAAGCACTTCAAGATTTGTTAGGTTGCCTACAGCAGGGGATAAAGTGCCAGACACCCCTTCGCTTCTCAATTGTATCCGAGTGACCCGATTGTTCGAGTCACATCCCACACTATCCCATTTGCACGGATCCGCATTAGACCAATCAATACTTGATGGGAGCTTTAGGCTAAGTTTCAGCTCCTGCATTGCCGCAGCATCAGTGGAGGCAGACTGTGCAGTGATTGACACTGCGAACAGAAACTGTCCAAGAACAGTAATTTGCAGAGCAACCAACCCTAGGGTTAAAACCCTGGGATGCTCAATGGACATCTTGGAGACAATTGATCCACCTACAAAAGTCATCAAGTTATAAATCATTAGCCAACTCTAAATCACCTAGATTCTACACATTCTTTGCCATCATTTTCAATCAATTCCCAAGTTTTGTGTTCTAGTGGTCTCATTGCTGTTCATTCCTGCAACTTTAACACCAAATTCCACAATCTTCTAATCTCACAAATTAAATAGCACCTTAGACAAGACAGACATGAAACTATGAACAATAATCACATCCGATACTTTCAAACCCCCACATATTTCCGAGTTTTTAACTCTCTAGTCTAAATTTAATGTACAAAACCCATCTCAAACTAAAACCCTAAACTAAACTGACAAACACTCAAAAAATTAGCACAACCAACATCCAAAACTAAAATATTTAGTCCAAAATTAAAGTCAAAACATCATCTAACCCAGAAATCACATCCCCCATTAAGATAAAACAATACCCAGAATTTCAATTTATGTTAAAAACAACAAAAGCCAATTCAAACTAAAACCCTAAACTTCACTGACAAGCATTAAAAAAAGTTAGTACAACCAACATTCAACATCCAAAAACTAAAATATTTAGTCTAAAATTAACAAGTCAAAACATCATCTAATCAAGAAATCACATCCCATAATAATTAAAAACAATACCCAGAACTTCAATTTATGTTAAAACATCAAAATTCAACCCACCATAAATTTAGAAGTCATAAACTCAAACTCCCAGCTTAAAAAAATCCAGCAAAAAACAACAAATTTCAAAACTTTAAAAGAAAAAAAAAAACAAAAAAGCTAACCTGGAGATGAACTAGACAAGTGTTACAGCAGAAGAGAGAGAAAGAGAGCTAAGATTAATGGTGAGAGAGGAGAGAGAAAATACGTTACTGGGTGAGTTCAGTTTCTTACGACGTGTTTGGCTAAAGGGTAAATTATTGGTTTGGTAGGAAAGAATAAAAGGGAATAAAAATAAAAGCTGGTATAAATTTGGAAGCAAAAGAAGAAGATTTGCTGGGTGATTGTCACAATTGAGAATCATCTACCGCTGATTATGGCATAATGATGATGATGATGGACAAAAAGAGAGAGAAAATGGCGGGGTATCTGCTACTTTCATAACATAAAGTTTTTTTTTTTTTTGACAGGACATAACATAAAGTTATAAGTCAACAAATTTAATAAAATAAATACATTATGATGCGTTACATTAATTTTGTTTTGGGGTGCCAAAACCTTATATTATAATCAAATTTATTTGACAGCTAAGTTAATTGTCTGCATCACCTTTGACCAAACACGTTAATCTATGAGATTATATGAATATATGTTACCTAAAATAATTACTTGTAGATGTTATTAATATTATCAGATTGAGTGGTTCTTTTGTTTTAGGTAATAAATTATGGAGAGTTTGGTATTTGTTGATTTATTTTAAACCATTTATTTTTTGGTGCAATAATTTTAAACCATTTATGAGTGAATGTGAATTGTGAGGTATTCAAATTGGAAATGACTTTCATGGGAAGATTTTGGACTTCCATGATCAAACCATATTCTCTTATTATTATTTGGAAACATATTACTAAAGATTTGACTCTAATCTCATTCTATATTCATTGTACGTGACTTTGTTTTCTTGATCTCTTCATGTTATTAAGATTAATTTTCTTACGCTATGCTTTTGAGGGGCGATTGAGGCCTTGAGGAGGATGAGCAACTATACAGGGCCCAATTCTATTAGTTGTCCGTCCAAAGTAAAAAAAAAAAACTAAATATAATTACAGGCTGTTCCATTCAAATTTAATTATCGAGTGTAATGTTGGATGCAAATTCAAATAGGTTAATTTTCTATCTGGTGCTTTGCTCCATCTCTTCCTATTCTCCAAAAAGCCCTATTAATGACTCTTCCATCTCTTCTTATCCACCAAAATTTGCAATCCTCATAATTTAATTTAACACAGGACCCCTAAATTATACGAGACGGCCTTACTTCTTGGTGATTTGGAGTTAGATTGAACATGGGCTACCAGACTTTGCTATATTTTTAGAGTTAATCAACTCATATGGGAAATGAATAACACTATCTTCATCCGCAACAAAAACCCAATAAGGAAGACAAGAATTGCTTTGTCGAAGAAAATATGCATACAAAGCTCTTAACATTTTGGTGTAATTTTTTTTTTTTTTAATTTGAAACACAAGTGTTAGATCTTACGTGGTTAGATAACTATATGATTGATTGTGTAAGCTTATGATGCTTCATACGTAATCGTTCAGAGTATGGCTGACAATTAGGTCGGGTTTGGGTTAACCTGGTTACATAAACGGGTCAGCACCCTCAAACCTGAACCCGATCTGTTTACCTAAATAGGTCAGAAATTCCAACCCAAACATAACCCATTTATAAACGTGTTGACCTGAATCCAACCCATTTAACCTGTTTATTTTTCGAAGCTTGAATCTGGGTCTAAAAAATGGGTTAACCCGACTTGAATTGATATCATGTGGTGAATTAAAAAATGGAGATGGAGCATGTAAGCTTAAAATTTGAAAACATCAACAAGCTGCTATATCAGATGAATTAGATAATGAGTATGTAAGCTTACACATTCATCTACCGCCAAGAAATTACGAGAAATCACCATATAACTTCAAATCTATATATATATATATATATATATATATATATATATATATATATATATATATATATATATATATATATATAACTTAAGACAAACAAATGTCATGCCGCCACATGTTCTCCCCATCCTAAGCAATTGACACGAATAAAAAAAAAAAATGGGGGAAAAAAAAAAAAAAAAAAAAAAAAAAAAAAAAAAAAAAAAAAAAAAAAAAAAAAATTAAAAAAAAAAAAAAAAAAAAAAAAAAATATGTTCTCCCCATCCTAAGCAATTGACACGAATTAACAATAAAAATGTGGGTGTTAAGACTCGAACCCACAACCTCTCCTCTGAGATACAAATACACTAACCAACTCATCTACAAGCTCATATTGATGTTTTATTGTAAGTAGAAGTAATTATGCTTCTTAAGTTGACACACCAATTCGACTCCTACATTAATTGACTTATCAAGTAAATGAGTTTATGAGTAATAAACTAATATATCCCCATGTTAAAAGTTATATTACCTATCAAATTTCCGTTTATCATAATAGTGATAATAAAACATCAAATCAACTTTGGTGCATTATAAAAATATCTAACGAGCCCACTAAATTTTAATTTATGCTTAGCCTTTTACAAGATAGAAAACAAAAATATTACCTATCTGAAAGAGAAATTTGAGAAAAATATATTGTAGTTGATTTCAATCAATGTATAGATAGGAACGGAAATGTAACGTGTCTTTATATATGACCCAAAAAATGATATTACAAACTTTGTCGTGTTGAATCAACTAATTTAAAGGACCGATCCATCATCCATGGTATGATATGAGTTTGTGAGACGCGGTTAACAATTTGTCTTAAATATACACTTATAAATTTATATATGAATGATCTATTTAAGACAAAAAAAGCTACTCTTCAGACCCAGGTAACCTTTTGTCCTAAATGGGTCACTTTTACTTATATTCAAGTGACTCATTTAAGGTGAACAACTATTCTTTATTTATAGATGACTCATTGACTTAAAAGAGTGACTCATTTTGCGAAAAGTAAATGACATCACAATAAATATAATGCACCCGGTACTCAATACTAATTGAAAGTTATGAAGCATCGGAGGTAGTCACATGTTATCTAAATGCATATGCTGATATTGAAGCATGTATTTCAATTAATTTTATAAAAAAATAAAAAACGAATGATACACAATGACCCGGGAAATTGCCGGGGCAACAACTAGTTTAGTATAAAAACTAGAAGAGAGCAAAGAAAATTTCAAGGGGTAGGGAAAAAAATCGAACACCCCAATTAATATTTACAAGAAATCAATTCAAAATGCGACCAATTTGATTTCGTATAAACCCTAGAAAATTGGCATCTTGACCTGACAAGAGATACGCGGTGGTGGAGCTAGTGGTGCCGCCGTGGTTGTCGGTGAGAGAGAAGTTGGTTGTCGGGAAGAAGCTTTTGGTAAGAGGAGAAAGCCGATTGTGTGTGAGTCTTCTAAAAGGAGAGAAGCTGGTGGATTGGGTTTTGTCTTGTTTTGGGGTTTTGTCTTTTGTACAACATTTCATTGGGCTTAGCCTAAAACTAAGAACAGAGATAAAGCCTAAAGAATAAACACATATTCAAACTTCAAAGGGTTAAACGAGTTAAGCGGGTAGCTTTTGAGTTGGAAATTCCAACCCGAACCTAACCCGTTTAGTTTTAAGGTCGGGTTCAAGTTGACCCATTTACTTAAACAAGTCAAAAATCTCAACCCAAACCTGCTTAAATCAGGTCGGGTTATCGGGTATGGTCAGTTTTTGCCAACCCTAGTTCAGATAATTTATTTTATTGTTTCAAAGAAATTAGATTTTTTTTGTTAAGGAAAGTATAATTACTTTAAGACTTTTCTTGGTCAAGATTTTGATGAAATATGAGAGCTAGCAGAATGCTACTTCTTCCTCCGTTTTTTTTCTATTGCAACAATTGAATTTCCACGTTTGTCAATGTACAATTTTAACTCTTAATATCTTTAATTAATTTTTAATATCATTATTAAAAATTTGATATTTTGAATGTATATATCGAGACGAATCTAACAAGACGTCACATGACTATATTTTTCCTTACGTAAAAATCACAATAGATAGTGAAAGGGTGATCAATGAATAGTGTAAAAATCCAATTTTTGTTTGTTTATCATCGAGTATCGTTTTGCTTGTAATAGTTATTATACATTCAGGAGAGTTTTTCTTAAGAAAAGAGTTAAGCGATAGAGTAACTAAATTAAGTAATTAACCGGGACTTTTGGAAGCTATTCCATTGTTGTAATCTTTTTTTTTTGGTTAAATCCCATTGTTGTAATCTGAGCAGGGGATTCCATCATTATAGCTCCTCGAGGTCGATGAGTTTGGTTTCTCCATCCTGTTCAAGAAAAAAGCCCATTAGTTATGCTTTATCGTCGCAGCATTTATATCTTTTTGGGATTTTTTTAGTTGATAAGTTTTACAATTCTTGTCGTATCCAAAACTCTGTTTGTCATGCATATTTTTACAAATTCTTTTAAATGGATACTTTAATTTTTTTAGCCTACATTTCTATTTCCTTTTTCTCCTCATGAGCCCTCGGTGTCTTCCTTTACACTTCCTCTTACTTTCTCTACTTAAACTCACATTTTGTCTTACTTTCTTTCTTTCTTATCCACTATGCCGTATCCTTTCATGGTGCACCTATACTAAGCATCATCTGTTGCAGTAGAACTTTATAGTTTATGTACTTGAAATCTCTTAAGGGGCTTATGGACTCTAGCATCAACATAATAGATTTCCTAAGCTTTAATAGCAAATTTTCTCACGCTTTGTTTTATTCAACTTATTATGACTTATTGAGATGTATAAGTTCTAGCAAGTTCCAATATATTTAGATTAGTTCCAATAATTCATAACATCTTATAAAGTAAGCCTTAATATGTTCTTATTAGTTCTAATGTGTACATATTACCTTAGATAAGTTAAGATAAGATACATTCATGTTTAAAATATTTTTACAATATGCATCCTTAATTATAATATCATTCGACAAGCACATGACATTTTCTGCACACATAGCTTGCGACGCATGATATTGTCGGGCTTGATATCACATTGTGCTCCGCCTGAGTTATGCACATGCTGAAGTGCACTTGCAATCTGCCTTGCCATTAGAATAACTTCATCAAGGATAAGATCTCCATTCTCCACCTGTTTTTATATATTATACATAGAAAATTATTAATTAAGGAAAATAATCTTCTACTATTAATTATCAATAATAGCACTTTCACTTACTTTTGATACGACTTTTTAGAGTCTGCGTACAAAGCTCGAGGAAGACATACAAGTTATCTTTATCCTCATAGTTGCCCATTACTTTTATGATGTTTCGATGTGGTTTGATGCTCGTTAAGAACTCAAGCTCGTTCCGAAACTCATATCATTGTGAAATTTCATAAATAAAATGATCATAAATAAATACAAATAGTAATATGTAATGTGAAATTTAGTTAGTTACCTTAAGAAGTTCTTATTAGTTCCATTAATTCATAACATCTTATAAAGTAAGCCTTAATAAGTTCTTATTAGCTCTAGTGTGTGCAGATTACCTTAGATAAGTTAAGATAAGATAGGTTCATGTAAGTTAAAATAATTTAATAATACGGATCCTTAATTATAATATGATTCGACAAGCACATGATATTTTCTACACACATGCCTTGCGACACGTGATATTGTCCGGCTTGATATCACAATGTGCTCTATCTGAGCTATGCACATGCTGAAGTGCACTTGCAATCTGCCTTGCCACTCGAATAACTTCATCAACAAGGGTAAGATCTCCACCTGTATTTATATATTACACATAGAAAATTGTTAATTAAGGAAAATAATCTTCTACTATTAGTTATCAATAATAACACTTTCACTTACTTTTGATACGACTTTTTAGAGTCTGCGTACAAAGCTCGAGGAAGACATACAAGTTATCTTCATCCTCGTAGTTGCCCAAGACTTTTATGATGTTTCGATGTGGTTTGATGCTCGTTAAGAACTCAAGCTCGTTCTTAACATTTTTATATTAATAGGTATTGACTCATTATATAAATCATTTTTCATTTTAGTGTTAGATTCATATATCATATAATGCATTGTCTTTATTAGAGAAATATATATGATAGATATGTAACTGGATAGTAAATTAGTCTAAATATCAATCCTGATCATCAAATTACGGTTTGAGTTCCTTTCGACAACTCCTAATTTAGGTAATCAAGTGATAATTTAATCCACTCCTGAATGAAAAATTGATGTCACTCCTCAAATATTTCAAAAGAATATTTTTTACAATAACATTTTAGGTTAAACACCCTTTATATTTATACTAATGACAAACTAACTCATACGTCGAATATAACTCCTATTGGATTTAAACAAGCCCAACTTACACACTACACCATGTAAAACTCTTACCTTAAGGGTAATGGTAAAAACCATGAATTTATTAACTATTAAAATATATAGTATAAGTTAAGATTGTAACACAGGGCTATTTAGTAAGCAAGGAGTAGATGAGGGTGTGCAACGAGCCCAGCAGTACAGGGCCCCAAAATTATAAGGGCCCTAAAATATTTTATTTTAAAATAAATTTACTTCATATTTGAAGAAATCACCCTTGTTTTCCACCCTTAATAAATTTCTTAATGAACAATCTTTAAATTTCAACTTTCATCTTTAAAACCCCAACCTTCCATCTTTATATTTTATAAATTTGGGAGCCTAATTTTCATGTTGGAACAAGGTCCCCAAAATCTTTAAGACGGTCCTAATGCTCTTTTTATTCGACTTTTTATTGAATAGTTTTTACAAAGTAAGCTGATTTTTCTCGATTGAAATGGACTCATATATCAAATTGGGGTGAGTCTTGGAAGAGTACTCTTTGCTTCAGACTCAATTTCAAGACTGGCGATAATCACGCCCTTAGCTTGGTAAATACCTTGGTGTATGGACTAGCATTAAACATTGGCGACTGATTTTATACATGTAACTAGTATTTTGACCCAGGCGATGCCCGACTCAGTTACAATTATCAAATATAATATTTTTCATAAATTTCGTAATTGATTTTATTAACTTTACGTAATATTCTGTCTAGTGCAAAATATGAAAATGGAGGTTATGACATGATAAATTTGATATGTCATATTTTTATATAGTTTTTAGGTGCATTTTAGGTTGCATTTTAGAGCATTTAGATTCATATTTAGGTTCATCATTGCATTATATTTTTAAGTTGTACTATTCTACTCCTATTCGGTATGCTTTTTTTTTTTTTTTGATGAATTTCAGGTAATGAGAACGTATTTGGAGTATGATTAGCAAAGCTTGAGGATTAGGAGCACTTGGAAGGAAGCTACAATGCATAAGGATCGTTTGGATATTTCATAGTACGAGTTTGAGCTAAAACAAAGCGGAAAATCATTAGAAGAATTGTGGAAAAGGAGTCACGTCTACTCTTCTGGCCATAACTTTTGATGTGCTTCTTGGAATCGAATAATTTCAGCTGATATGAAAACTAGACTTGAAGAGCTTTCCAACTATAGGTGGCACGCCCGGAGGAGACTTCTAGTCAAGGAGTTATGGCTTTCGGAAGATTGCACTGTTTCTGCTGGAATCTGCTACCATACGCGCGGATCACTAATTCGCCCATTTAATGATTTATTCTAGACTTTCTTTATCTTGTAAATTACTTCCCTAGTCATATTAGGTTATTTAGTATTATTTAGATTAGGAATAACTCTGGTCCTCTCTCCTCTTTTCTCACGTTATTTCTTATTTTTAGGTTGAGATTTAGTTTTCTCTTCTCGTTCTCTCTAGCTTTAGTTGTAAACCCTAGTTTTTCTTATTCTTCATTAATTCATGAGTTTCATTAGTTTTAATCCTTGATTTCTTTGGTTATGTTTTTCTTTGTAGATTTAGATTTTGTTATTCATTTCATGATTGAGTAGTTTTTTTTTCTAGGGTTTGGGAATCCATGTTTATATCGCTTTGATTGTGATTTAAAGTTCTTCAATGATTGGATTGGATGAGAATAATTCCTATTGATTTGTTATAATTGCGTAATTCATGTAATTGCACAATATCATGGGTTATGTTTAGCTAATTGGAGTTAGAATTGAAAAATTGTACTCATTAGAGGCTTGTTACAATTGTTAGATCTGATTATGTTGAGTGACCGTAATAGCATATGTTGATCTAAAAGTGTTAAGACCCGACCGTAGGATTAACAAAAGACTCTAATTACTCAACCCTCAATCCAAATATTGTTGAATTATATTGTATTGATTGAATTGGTATAAATATGGTGAACCATTGTCCCAGATCTTTTTAGTTTGACTTTCTTTATTTTAGTTTAGAACCTCAATTCAATATATATGATCTTGTTTAGTTTTCCCATACTTTAGAAGTTAGATTAAAATGACCATCTCTTTATGGATTCGAACCTACTTACCCTACTATATTGTTAGAAGGTTTTGCAGGAATTATTTTTGACAGGTGTACGACAACCTATCAAATTTGCTTAAAACAAACTTCTAAGGAATTGGGGATAAAAATAACAATTTCAATGGAATTAAGTAAGGTAAGAGAATTTATTACTTAATAAACGTGTTATAGATCAAAAAGCTTGTCTATGTCTTTATAATTATATGTAATTATAAGACTTTATTGTGTATTGCTTTGAAACATTAATCATTAAAATTGTAGTGGATTAGTGGTTAAACTCTCATATTTCATTTCAAAGATCTAAATATGTCAGAAATTCCAACCCAAACATAACCCATTTATAAACGGGTTGACCTGAACCCGACCCGTTTAACTTGTTTATTTTTCGAAGCTTGAATCTGGGTCTAAAAATGGGTTAACCCGACTTGAATTGATATCATGTGGTGAATTAAAAAATGGAGATGGGGCATGTAAGCTTAAAATTTGAAAACATCAACAAGCTGCTATATCAGATGAATTAGATAATGAGTATGTAAGCTTACACATTCATCTACCGCCAAGAAATTACGAGAAATCATCATATAACTTCAAATTTAGTATAAAAACTAGAAGAGAGCAAAGAAAATTTCAAGGGGTAGGGACAAAATCGAACACCCCAATTAATATTCACAAGAAATCAAATCAAAATGCGACCAATTTGATTTCGTATAAACCCTAGAAAATTGGCATCTTGACCTGACAAGAGATACGCGGTGGTGGAGCTAGTTGTGCCGCCGTGGTTGTCGTTGGTGAGAGAGAGAGAAGTTGGTTGTCGGGAAGAAGCTTTTGGTAAGAGGAGAAGCTGCTGGTTGTGTGAGAGTCTTCTAGAAGGAGAGAAACCGGTGGATTGGGTTTTGTCTTGTTTTGGGGTTTTGTCTTTTGTACAACATTTCATTGGGCTTAGCCTAAAACTAAGAACAGAGATAAAGCCTAAAGAATAAACACATATTCAAACTTCAAAGGGTTAAACGGGTTAGGCGGGTAGCTTTTGGGTATAGCCGGCAAAATTGACTCGTACCCGTTGACCTAACCCGAAACCCGGCACGAGACCCGTTTTCACCTGAAAATAATGACGTGAAATGGAATTGAAACCCGAAATAACCGGACCGGGCCCGACTCGTAAGTAAGCAGACCCGAATATAACCCGAACCCGAATCCACCTGACCCGGAATTGACCCGATAATGATGGCCCGACCCGACCTGAAAAGTTGTTATATTTGTTATTTTTTAAACAAATTTATGGAAAAAAATTGTTATGAAATACTCCCTCCGTTTTCTTTTGTTGTTCCTATTTGAAATCGGGGAAGAAACCAGTGCAACTCAATAAATGGGCAATATTCCACTATTTTAAATAAAGTTAAATTAACTAAAAATAAAGATTCTAACCTTTTGAATTATTTTATATTAGGCAACCAATAACACAAAAGTTTGAGTGGTAAATGAGTAAAAATGACTACAAACTATTGTGAACACATTTATTGCTCTTTGAGTTATTCTATGTTAAACAACCAATGAGACAAAAGTTTAAGGGGTAAAAAAGTAAAAAATGACTACTCAATAGTGTGAACACATTTATTGCAACTTAAAACTAATGGAAAATTTAATTTATAAATTACATTATATATGAAAAGATTCAAAATAGGAACAACATATTGAAATTTCCGGGGAATACAGGAACAACAAAAGAAAACGGAGGGAGTACTATATATGACTTAGCCACCTCTCATTTATTATTTCACTTAGTTTTATTAGTCTTATATGTGTTTTTTATTTGCTAGAGTAAAAACCCGATTTAATCCGACCCGATTTAACCCGACGTGACCCGAAATGTAATGGACATGAGATTGGTCTGAGCCTGAACGGACCCGACCCTAACGCGAACACAATGTTGACCCGATTATAAACCGCCTCGTACCCGACCCGTATGACCCGTTTGCCACCTCTACTTTTGGGTTGGAAATTCCAACCCGAACCTGACCCGTTTAGTTTTAAGGTTGGGTTCAAGTTGACCCATTAATTAAACAAGTCAAAAATCTCAACCCAAACCTACTTAAATCAGGACGGGTTATCGGGTATGGTCAGTTTTTGCCAGCCCTAGTTCAAATAATTTATTTTATTGTTTCAAAGAAATTAGATTTCTTTTGTTAAGGAAAGTGATGAGTGAGAATTTAGTCTCACTCATGTGCATATTTAGATAAGTTTTGCACGATAATTTTGAATTTAAATGCGTTTTCTCCCTCTAATTTCCTCATTTTTATCTTCTAGCGATGCATGCTAGGTATGTAGGATTCCATAGCTTTTCCCCCTCCCCTCTGATTAATAACACAATTGTTTAGTGTGAATTTTTAAGAAGAAAAGAGCAAACAGGGGAGGAGCGGTCGCTCCATGTAAAATAGGAGTGGGCGCTCCTATTTAACAAGGAGCGAGCGCACCTTGTTAATTTCTCGACATTTTCTTCTTTAAACGCTATTTTTAGCCCCGTTTTTGTAAGGATATAAATACTCTATCCGCTTAATAACAACTTAACTTTTATTCCAGTAAATCATTTTTAGAGAGTTTTTAGCTTAATCTAGTGAGAGAAAGTAAAACCCTAGAGAGAGAAAGTAAATTTTTATGGTTTTATAGCTTGGATTATGGCAAAAATTGCGGTTTTTACGCAAGATCT
Organism: Beta corolliflora; assembly: GCA_947648045.1. Classification (NCBI taxonomy): domain Eukaryota; kingdom Viridiplantae; phylum Streptophyta; class Magnoliopsida; order Caryophyllales; family Amaranthaceae; genus Beta; species Beta corolliflora. The sequence continues at coordinate 17,633 of CANSZD010002938.1, forward strand.
TCATTTCTTCTTCATGGTTTTAGTAATATCTCTTCTTCTCTCTACTTTTTATACTTTTATCTTTTTGTCTATTTAAATTTTGTTTATTTAGTTTAATCCATGTTTAGATTTTAGTTTCTTAACTTAATCTTGTGTTAGATCTTGTGTTGATTGCTTTAGTTGTTCATGTTTGATTTATTTTTTCCTTTTATTAGTATTACTATGATGATTATGATGATTAGTGAGTAGTTAATTAGTTGTGGGTTGGGGTGAAAACCCAACCATGATTGATTTGGGTGTTTGAATAAGAAGTTAGGGGTTTGATTGGGCTTATTAATTGATCAATAGCATGACTATTATCTACTTGCATTTTAGTTGATTACTTAGATGTTTGCTGATTAATGCCTTAGTTAATTTGAGAGAGGAGATTAAGGTTGATGTTTATGCTATTTTTTCTTGCTTAATTGCTCATGAGAGTGAGATGTAAGTGAGGGTTTTGTAAATTGACATTGTGCTTATCCTTGGATGTATGTTTGAGACCATGAGAGTGGCTTAAATGTGTGACCTAGGTAGTTTTATGCACCCTTGAGAGAGGGCTTAGAACTAGTTAAGAGTCAATAACCTCAATTAGTTGCTTGATTCTTTCCCCTATACTTCGCCCTTCTTATTGCCTAAATTATGATTGGATGGTGTTTATCCCCTTCTCCCAATGTTTTTATCAATTGATTTCTTGTCTAATCATTTAGCATCTTCCTAAGGTCTTAATTAATTAGTTAATTTAGTTCTTAGTTTAGTAAACCAATCATCTTGCTAAATATTCGACTTAGTTTGCAATAATTTGCAACATTAGTGTTCTTCTTGCTATTCCCTGTGGATTTCGACCCTTACTTATCACTTTACCTAGTTTAGTGATTTAGTTAGGTTTTGTTTGACGATTAGGAGATTTGTAACGACCAAGTTTTTCCTTTGTGCAATTTTGTTGGAAGATTTATTGGTTGAGGAATTGTTGCCTTTTGGGATTGTATTGCCAACTTGTTGATTGTTTAAGTGTGTGCATAGTGGTTGAGATTCCTCATTAAACTCCACAACATGATTTCACGCACCAAGAAAAACAAGAACCTTACAAATGTCAATCCTTCCCCGAATGACCAAATTCGCAATCCTAACCTTCGGTTTGACCCCTACTCAACTCACAAAAAGGCCTATGATGTTCTTAAGCATCGAAAAATAATCCCAACCAAATTCTACCACGACCCTACCCTCGATGCACTTGGCATTCGCCAAGATGTTCTCGCTTGCCTAACGGACCTAGGTTGGGACCGTTTTTCGTCTTTACATGCCTTGACTTATGAGAGGGTCACCCTTGAGTTCCTCGCCTCCCTTGAGCGAACTCTAAATGGGGAGGAAGAGTTCGATATTTCTTTCCAACTATTTAACACAAAATTTCATATTAACCTAGCGGAATTAAATGGGATCTTTGGTTGGCTTTCGGAGGCGAGGATTTACCACCATCACCTCCAAAACTTCCCCAACTACAACTAAGAAGCCTTTTGGAGGCTCATCTCCCGATTATCCAATTTCCAATCTTGGTCCGTCTCCTCTCCGGCCATTGTTTCCTCCATCCTTCGATACACTCATCGACTTCTCGTTGGGTGCGTCTATACTAAGCAAGAGCTTAGTAAGATGACCAAGGAAGACCTTATTGTCCTCTACATGGCCACCGAGACCCCCGATCGTTTAGGGGGAATGCTAAACTCGGACTTTAACTTCTTAGAAAGGTGTGTAGAGATTAAAAAAAGGGGAACTCTATAGGGGGGATATAAACATTGGTGGCATGATTTCTTTGATAGCCATCAACAAGGGTTTCGGGGAGCACCTAAAGCAACTCAAGGCCATAGATAATAACCCTTTCCTTGACCTTGATGCCTTGCAACGGATGGCAATGGATCCGCCCTACCCATGACCCCGAGCGTTGGAGTTGGCTTGTTAAGGGTCACCACCATTGTTTCCTCCCTAACCCCGAGGCCACTAGGATTGACCGAGAAGCGGAAAATGTTTGGGATGTCGATAGTGAGCCCGAAGATGAAGATCCCATCCCCGTGCCGAGCATGTTGTTCCCCCTCCCCAAGGTCGCTCTAGTAGGCAACCTCCATCTTCCTCCTTTGATCTCGAGAATGTCATCGCCTCCCTCTCCCTCACTCAAAATCGTATGTTTTCTATGATGGAGGGCATGCAGAGTGATTATGATGGCATGATGGTGTAAACCAACCAAATCTACAACTACCATGTAGAAAGAGGTGATTTTGCCCCATATATGAACTACCCTCATTGGCCCCCTCAACATGGGCCGGTCCCCAGTTGGCAAAACAACCAACCCACCTACCCCTACCACCCCCATCGTGATCCACCTTATGATTATAGGGAACCCGGTGGCACAAACTCGGTTGGTGATCCCAACTATCCTTTTGTGCCACCCCCCGATAACGGTGGTGGTAGTAGTAGTATTCCTCCACCCCCTTATTATGGGTACCCCCCGGGATACTCCGGTGGTTGGGACCCTCATCCGATGCCTCCCTATGGCAACTATGGCGATCCTCGCCCACGGATGGACTAGACCGCGGGTCTAGTCCTCGCCCTTCCCCCCTTTCCCTCATTGTTTGTTCATGTTTTATGCACTAGGGACTAGTGCATTTGCTAAACATGGGGGGTGTATTGATTTTTACTTAAAATAAGGGCTTTGTATGCATGAGGGGTGGTGGTGAATAGTTTGGGGTAGTCAAGCTTTGGAGGGGTAGTCTTGTTGAGGAAATAGGAAGATTGGTGGTGGTGATGTGGGTGGTTTATACTTCTTGGTTTGCATCAAATTTATCCCATCAAGAGACAATGGATTGTTAATGATAATAAGTACTTGTTTTTTAAAACTAACAATTTCTTGTCTCTTTGATCCTTCTAATGATGATTCAACAACAATCCTTCATGGTGAGCTTCTCTCACTTCTATCTTGTAAATAGTTTAATTGTTTTCATTGACTTGTTGCATGTAGAGCATTTGCATACAAAAAAAAAAGAGTGTTAGATTTTGTTTTAGTAAAAGCACTAAAAAGTGGTTTGCTTGCCCATGAATGACGTTTGAGAATGAGTTATGTGGCTTCCTCTCTTTGAATCTAGAGTACATGAATAGAGGTTCGTTCTGGAAGAATGTGGGCATGGGTTAGGTCATCTAGGAATTGCCTAATCTTGATTGCATTAGAGTATGCTAAATGAAGCTAATGAATGCTCAATTGATCATCTAGTCTTGAATTTTGACTGAGTTGCTCATACTTGGGTATTTTTGCTTATACTTTGCGGTCCCGTGTATCCTTAGATGTACTTCATGTGTCCCAAAACAAAACTCTACAAGAAACTTAGGCTTTATTTTTCGTTATGTGTAATAAGTGGCACAAAAGCCACAAGTGCTCGTAATCTTCTATGCAAGTTAATCTCATCTTTGTGTAATGAAGTCCCATAATAAGGGAACAAAAAGAAAAAGCCAAAAACAGTCAAAAAAAGGCGTGAAAAGAAAAAAAAAGTGAAAAATGAAAAGCACAAAAAGAATAGAAAAGTTCAATAAAAGAGGTCAATTTGTGGATGTCTCCCACACTTAGTGTTACTTTCGCCGCGGTTTCAAGTAGAGTGGAGTTAAGGCCTAATTGTGTGTTTAAGGAAAGTGGACTAGCATTTGTACTTCTATACCTTTTGAAGAGCCATTGTCTTTAGAATAGCTAGAAGTGTCTCTAATGAGCTAGTGAAAAGCCTAAGAAAGTGTCCTAATTGCAATCTTGTTTAGTCTTTTTCTCCACCCTAACCTATGAACACATTTGGAAAGAGTTTGTCTTGAAAAATTGCTCTTTATTCTTTGATTGTGAACCACTTCTTCATTACTCGACTTGGGCAAAACCGTGAAAAGTGCTTTAATTTTCGATAACTTTCTATAGTGTATCTCTTACTTTCTTTTGCATGTTTCCCCTCTCTAGTTGATTGCTTGAGGACAAGCAATTGGCAAGCTTGGGGGAATTTTGATGAGTGAGAATTTAGTCTCACTCATGTGCATATTTTGATAAGTTTTGCACGATAATTTTGAATTTAAATGCGTTTTCTCCCTCTAATTTCCTCATTTTCATCTTCTAGCGATGCATGCTAGGTATGTAGGATTCCATAGCTTTTCCGCCTCCCCTCTGATTACTAACACAATTGTTTAGTGTGAATTTTTAAGAAGAAAAGAGCAAACAGGGGAGGAGCGGGCGCTCCTCCAAGCTCTAATACATGGCAGGGTGAGGCAGAAACTTGGAGCGAGGAGGGAGCTACCGAGGAGCTGGAGCTCCTAGCATGGGGAAGAGAGGAGCGGGCGCTCTCAAGGAAAAAGGAGCGGGCGCTCTTCTGCGTGCTGAAGGATGCAAGAGGAAACAGTAGCTTGGAGCTACCCAGGAGCTCCCGTTGAGCAAGCGCTCGTGGCGCGCATTTAATAGGGAGCGGGCACTCCGTTCTACAGAGGAGCGGGCGCTCCTCATTTGCTGGGCAGCCATCCTGTTTGCAGTAAGGATGGAGCGACCCAGGAGCTCTCCATGAGCACTCGCTCCATAGCTTAACTTTGTTAGGAGCGGGCGCTCCTATTTAACAAGGAGCGGGCGCTCCTTGTTAATTTCTCGACATTTTCTTCTGTAAACGCTGTTTTTAGCCCCGTTTTTGTAAGGATATAGATACTCTATCCGCTTAATGACAACTTAACTTTTATTCCAGTAAATCATTTTTAGAGAGTTTTCAGCTTAATCTAGTGAGAGAAAGTAAAACCCTAGAGAGAGAAAGTAAATTTTCATGGTTTTGTAGCTTGGATTATGGCAAAAATTGCGGTTTTTATGCAAGATCTTCATTTCTTCTTCATGGTTTAAGTAATATCACTTCTTCTCTCTACTTTTTATACATTTATCTTTTTGTTTATTTAAATTTTATTTACTTAGTTTAATCCATGTTTAGATTTTAGTTTCTTAACTTAATCTTGTGTTAGATCTTGTGTTGATTGCTTTAGTTGTTCATGTTTGATTTATTTTTTCCTTTTATTAGTATTACTATGATGATTATGATGATTAGTGAGTAGTTTATTAGTTGGGGGTTGGGGTGAAAACCCAACCATGATTGATTTGGGTGTTTGAATAAGAAGTTAGGGGTTTGATTGGGCTTATTAATTGATCAATAGCATGACTATTATCTACTTGCATTCTAGTTGATTACTTAGATGTTTGTTGATTGATGCCTTAGTCAATTTGAGAGAGGAGAATAAGGTTGATGTTTATGCTATTTTTTCTTGCTTAATTGCTCATGAGAGTGAGATTTAAGTGAGGATTTTGTAAATTGACATTGTGCTTATCCTTGGATGTATGTTTGAGACCATGAGAGTGGCATAAATGTGTGACCTAGGTAGTTTTATGCACCCTTGAGAAAGGGCTTAGAACTAGTTAAGAGTCAATAACCTCAATTAGTTGCTTGATTATTTCCCCTATACTTCGCCCTTCTTATTGCCTAAATTATGATTGGAAGGTGTTTATCCCCTTCTCCCAATGTTTTTATCAATTGATTTCTTGTCTAATCATTTAGCGTCTTCCTAAGGTCTTAATTAATTAGTTAATTTAGTTCTTAGTTTAGTAAACCAATCATCTTGTTAAATCTTCGACTTAGTTTGCAACAATTAGCAACATTAGTATTCTTCTTGCTATTCCGTGTGGATTTCGACCCTTACTTATCACTTTACCTAGTTTAGTGATTTAGTTAGGTTTTGTTTGACGATTAGGAGATTTGTAACGACCAAGTTTTTCCGTTGTCGGAAAGTATAATTACTTTAAGACTTTTCTTGGTGAAGATTTTGATGAAATATGAGAGCTAGCAGAATGCTACTTCTTCCTCCGTTCTTTTTCAATTGCAACAATTGAATTTCCACGTTTGTCAATGCACAATTTTAACTCTTAATATCTTTAATTACTTTCTAATATCATTATTAAAAATTTGATATTTTGAATGTATATATCGAGAAGAATCTAACAAGACGTCACATGACTATATTTTTCCTTACGTAAAAATCACAAAAGATAGTGAAAGGGTGATCAATGAATAGTGTAAAAATCCAATTTTTGTTTGTTTATCATCTAGTATCGTTTTGCTGGTAATAGTTATTATACATTCAGGAGAGTTTTTCTTAAGAAAAGAGTTAAGCGATAGAGTAACTAAATTAAGTAATTAACCGGGACTTTTGGAAGCTATTCCATTGTTGTAATCTTTTTTTTGTTAAATCCCATTGTTGTAATCTAAGCAAGGGGATTCCATCATTATAGCTCCTCGAGGTCGATGAGTTTGGTTTCTCCATCCTGTTCAAGAAAAAAAGCCCATTAGTTATGCTTTATCGTCGCAACATTGATATCTTTTTGGGATTTTTTTAGTTGATAAGTTTTACAATTATTGCCGTATCTAAAACTCTGTTTGTCATGCATATTTTTACAAATTCTTTTAAATGGATACTTTAATTTTTTTTAGCCTACATTTCTATTTCCTTTTTCTCCCCGTGAGCTCTCGGTGTCTTCCTTTACACTTCCTCTTACTTTCTCTACTTAAACTCACATTTTGTCTTACTTTCTTTCTTTCTTATCCACTATGTCATATCCTTTCATGGTGCACTTATACTAAGCATCATCTCATTGCAAGTAGAACTTTATAGTTTATGTAATTGAAATCTCTTAATGGGCTTAGGGACTCTAGCATCAACATAATAGATTTCCTAAGCTTTAATAGCAAATTTTCTTACGCTTTGTTTTATTCAACTTATTATGACTTATTGAGATGTATAAGTTCTAGCAAGTTCCAATATATTCAGATTAGTTCCAATAATTCATAACATCTTATAAAGTAAGCCTTAATATGTTCTTATTACTTCTAATGTGTACATATTACCTTAGATAAGTTAAGATAAGATATATTCATGTTTAAAATATTTTTACAATATGCATCCTTAATTATAATATCATTCGACGAGCACATGATATTTTCTACACACATAGCTTGCGACGCATGATATTGTCGGGCTTGATATCACAATGTGATGTGCCTGAGCTATGCACATGCTGAAGTGCACTTGCAATCTGTCTTGCCACTAGAATACCTTCATCAAGGATAAGATCTTCATTCTTCACCTGTTTTTATATATTATACATAGAAAATTATTAATTAAGGAAAATAATCTTCTACTATTAATTATCAATAATAGCACTTTCACTTACTTTTGATACGACTTTTTAGAGTCTGCGTACAAAGCTCGAGGAAGACATACAAGTTATCTTCATCCTCGTAGTTGCCCAAGACTTTTATGATGTTTCGATGTGGTTTGATGCTTGTTAAGAACTCAAGCTCGTTCTTAACATTTTTATATTAATAGGTATTGACTCATTTTATAAATCATTTTTCATTTTGGTGTTAGACTCATATATCATATAATGCACTGTCTTTATTAGAGAAATATATATGATAGATATGTAACCGGATAGTAAACTAGTCCAAATATCAATCCTGATCATCAAATTACGGTTTGAGTTCCTTTCAACAACTCCTAATTTGGGTAATCAAGTAATAATTTAATACACTCCTAAATGAAATATTGATGTCACTCCTCAAATATTTCAAAAGAATATTTTTTACAATTTTTAATATTCGAGGTTAAACACCTTTTATATTTATACTAATAACAAACTAAGTCATACGTCGAATATAACTCCTATTGGATTTAAACAAGCCCAACTTACACACTGCAGCATGTAAAACTCTTACCTTAAGGGTAATGGTAAAAACCATGAATTTATTAACTATTAAAATATATAGTATAAGTTAAGATTGTAACACATGGCTATTTAGTAAGCAAGGGGTAGATGATGGTGTGCAACGAGCCCAACAGTACAGGGCCCCAAAATTATAAGGGCCCTAAAATATATTATTTTAAAACAAATTTACTTCATATTTGAAGAAATCACCCTTGTTTTCCACCCTTAATAAATTTCTTAATGAACAATTTTCAACTTTCATCTTTAAAACCCCAACCTTCCATCATTATATTTTATAAATTTGGGAGCCTAATTTTCATGTTGGAACAAGGTCCCCAAAATCTTTAAGACGGTCCTAATGCTCTTTTTATTCGACTTTTTATTGAATAGTTTTTACAAAGTAAGCTGATTTTTCTTGATTGAAATTGACTCTTATATCAAATTGGGGTGAGTCTTGGAAGAGTACTCTTTGCTTCAGACTCAATTTCAAGACTGGCGATAATCACGCCCTTAGCTTGGTAAATACCTTGGTGTATGGACTAGCATTAAACATTGGCGACTGATTTTATACATGTAACTAGTATTTTGGCCCGGGCGATGCCCGAGTCAGTTACAATTATCAAATATAATATTTTTCATAGATTTCGTAATTGATTTTATTAGCTTTTCGTAATATTCTGTCTAGTGCAAAATATGAAAATGGAGGTTATGACATGATAAGTTTGATATGTCATATTTTTATATAGTTTTTAGGTGCATTTAGGTTGCATTTTAGAGCATTTAGATTCATATTTAGGTTCATTATTGCATTGTATTCTTAAGTTGTGCTATTCTACTCCTATTCGGTATGTTTTCTTTTTTTTTTTGATGAATTTCAGGTAATGAGAACGTATTTGGAGTATGATTAGCAAAGTTTGAGGATTAGGAGCACTTGGAAGGAAGCTACAATGCATAAGGATCGTTTGGATATTTCATAGTACGAGTTTGAGCTAAAACAAAGTGGAAAATCATTAGAAGAATTGTGGAAAAGGAGTCACGTCTACTCTTCTGGCCATAACTTTTGATGTACTTCCTAGAATCGAATAATTCTAGCTGATATGAAAACTAGACTTGAAGAGCTTTCCAACTATAGGTGGCACGCCCGGAGGAGACTTCTAGTCAAGGAGTTATGCCTTTCGAAAGATTGCACTGTTTCTGCTAGAATATGCTACCGTACGCGCGGATCACTAATCCGCTCATTTAATGATTTATTCTAGACTTTCTTTATCTTGTAAATTACTTCCTTAGTCATATTAGGTTATTTAATATTATTTAGATTAGGAATAACTCTGGTCCTCTCTCCTCTTTTCTCACGTTATTTCTTATTTTTAGGTTGAGATTTAGTTTTCTCTTCTCTTTCTCTCTAGCTTTAGTTGTAAACCCTAGTTTTTCTTATTCTTCATTAATTCATGAGTTTCATTAGTTTTAATCCTTGATTTCTTTGGTTATGTTTTTCTTTGTAGATTTAGATTTTGTTATTCATTTCATGATTGAGTAGTTTTTATTTCTAGGGTTTGGGAATCCATGTTTATATCTCTTTGATTGTGATTTAAAGTTCTTCAATGATTGGATTGGATGAGAATAATTCCTATTGATTTGTTATAGTTGCGTAATTTATGTAATTGCGCAATATCATGGGTTATGTTTAGCTAATAAGAGTTAGAATTGAAAAATTATACTCATTAGAGGCTTGTTATAATTGGTAGATCTGATTATGTTGAGCGACCGTACTAGCATATGTTGATCTAAGAGTGTTAAGACCCGACCGTAGGATTAACAAAAGACTCTAATTACTCAACCCTCAATCCAAATATTGTTGAATTATATTGTATTGATTGAATTGGTATAAACATGGTGAACCATTGCCCTAGATCTTTTTAGTTTGACTTTCTTTATTTTAGTTTAGAACCTCAATTCAATATATCTGATCTTGTTTAGTTTTCCCATACTTTAGAAGTTAGATTAAAACGACCATCTCTCTATGAATTCGAACCTACTTACCCTACTATATTGTTAGAAGGTTTTGCAGGAATTATTTTTGACAGGTGTACGACAACCTATCAAATTTGTTTAAAACAAACTTCTAAGGAATTGGGGATAAAAATAACAATTTCAATGGAATTAAGTAAGGTAAGAGAATTTATTACTTAATAAAAGTGTTATAGATCAAAAAGCTTGTCTATGTCTTTATAATTATATGTAATTATAAGACTTTATCGTGTATTGCTTTGAAACTTTAATCATTAAAATTGTAGTGGATTAGTGGTTAAACTCTCATATTTCATTTCAAAGATCTAAATACGTCAGAAATTCCAACCCAAACATAACCCATTTATAAACAGGGTTGACCTGAACCCGACCCGTTTAACCTGTTTATTTTTCGAAGCTTGAATCTGGGTCTAAAAAATGGGTTAACCCGACTTGAATTGATATCATGTGGTGAATTGAAAAATTGAGATGGGCCATGTAAGCTTAAAATTTGAAAACATCAACAAGCTGCTATATCAGATGAATTAGATAATGAGTATGTAAGCTTACACATTCATCTACCGCCAAGAAATTACGAGAAATCACCATATAACTTCAAATTTAGTATAAAAACTACAAGAGAGCAAAGAAAATTTCAAGGGGTAGGGACAAAATCGAACACCCCAATTAATATTCACAAGAAATCAAATCAAAATGCGACCAATTTGATTTCGTATAAACCCTAGAAAATTGGCATCTTGACCTGACAAGAGATACGCGGTGGTGGAGCTAGTGGTGCCGTCGTGGTTGTCGCTGGTGAGAGAGAGAAGTTGGTTGTCGGGAAGAAGCTTTTGGTAAGAGGAGAAGATGCTGGTTGTGTGTGAGTCTTCTAGAAGGAGAGAAGCTGGTGGATTGGGTTTTGTCTTGTTTTGGGGTTTTGTCTTTTGTACAACATTTCATTGGGCTTAGCCTAAAACTAAGAACAGAGATAAAGCCTAAAGAATAAACACATATTCAAACTTCAAAGGGTTAAACGGGTTAGGCGGGTAGCTTTTAGGTTGGAAATTCCAACCCGAACCTAACCCGTTTAGTTTTAAGGTCGGGTTCAAGTTGACCCATTTACTTAAACAAGTCAAAAATCTCAACCCAAACCTGCTTAAATCAGGTTCGGGTTGGGTTATCGGGTATGGTCAGTTTTTGCCAGCCCTAGTTCAGATAATTTATTTTATTGTTTCAAAGAAATTAGATTTTTTTTGTTAAGGAAAGTATAATTACTTTAAGAGTTTTCTTGGTGAAGATTTTGATGAAATATGAGAGCTAGCAGAATGCTACTTCTTCCTCCGTTCTTTTTCTATTGCAACAATTGAAATTCCACGTTTGTCAATGCACAATTTTAACTCTTAATATCTTTAATTACTTTTTAATATCAATTATTAAAAATTTGATATTTTGAATGTACATATCGAGATGAATCTAACAAGACGTCACATGACTATATTTTTCCTTACGTAAAAATCACAATAGATAGTGAAAGGGTGATCAATGAATAGTGTAAAAATCCAATATTTTTTTGTTTATCATCTAGTATCGTTTTGCTTGTAATAGTTATTATACATTCAGGAGAGTTTTTCTTAAGAAAAGAGTTAAGCGATAGAGTAACTAAATTAAGTAATTAACCGGGACTTTTGGAAGCTATTCCATTGTTGTAATCTTTTTTTTGGTAAAATTCCATTGTTGTAATCTGAGCAGGGGATTCCATCATTATAGCTCCTCGAGGTCGATGAGTTTGATTTCTCCATCTTGTTCAAGAAAAAAGCCCATTAGTTATGCTTATCATCGCAACATTGATATCTTTTTGGGATTTTTTTAGTTGATAAGTTTTACAATTATTGCCGTATCTAAAACTCCGTGTGTCGTGCATATTTTTACAAATTCTTTTAAATGGATACTTTAATTTTTTTAGCCTACATTTCTATTTCCTTTTTCTCCCCGTGAGCTCCCGGTGTCTTCCTTTACACTTCCTCTTACTTTCTCTACTTAAACTCACACTTTGTCTTACTTTCTTTCTTTCTTATCCACTATGTCGTATCCTTTCATGGTGCACCTATACTAAGCATCATCTGTTGCAGTAGAACTTTATAGTTTATGTACTTGAAATCTCTTAAGGGGCTTAGGGACTCTAGCATCAACATAATAGATTTCCTAAGCTTTAATAGCAAATTTTCTTACGCTTTGTTTTATTCAACTTATTATGACTTATTGAATGTATAAGTTCTAGCAAGTTCCAATATATTCAGATTAGTTCCATAACATCTTATAAAGTAAGCCTTAATATGTTCTTATGAGTTCTAATGTGTACATATTATTACCTTAGATAAGTTAAGATAAGATACATTCATGTTTAAAATAGTTTTACAATATGCATCCTTAATTATAATATCATTCGACAAGCACATGACATTTTCTGCACACATAACTTGCGACGCATGATATTGTCGGGCTTGATATCACAATGTCCTCCGTCTGAGTTATGCACATGCTGAAGTGCACTTGCAATCTGCCTTGCCACTAGATTAACTTCATCAAGGATAAGATCTCCATTATCCACCTGTTTATATATATTATACATAGACAATTGTTAATTAAGGAAAATAATCTTCTACTATTAATTATCAATAATAGCACTTTCACTTACTTTTGATTCGACTTTTTAGAGTCTGCGTACAAAGCTCGAGGAAGAAATACAAGTTATCTTTATCCTAGTAGTTGCCCAAGACTTTTATGATGTTTCGATGTGGTTTAATGCTCGTTAAGAACTCAAGCTCGTTCTGAAATTCATATCATTGTGAAATTTCATAAAAAAATGATCATAAATAAATACAAATAGTAATATGTAATGTGAAATTTAGTTAGTTACCTTAAGAAGTTCTTATTAGTTCCATTAATTCATAACATCTTATAAAGTAAGCATTAATAAGTTCTTATTAGTTCTAGTGTATGCAAATTACCTTAGATAAGTTAAGATAAGATAGATTCATGTAAGTTAAAATAATTTAATAATACGCATCCTTAATTATAATATGATTCGACAAGCACATGATATTTTCTACACACATGCCTTGCGACACATGATATTGTCCGGCTTGATATCACACTGTTCTCTACCTGAGCTATGCACATGCTGAAGTGCACTTGCAATCTGCCTTGCCACTAGAATAACTCTATCAACAAGGGTAATATCTCCACCTGTATTTATATATTACACATAGAAAATTGTTAATTAAGGAAAATAATCTTCTACTATTAATTATCAATAATAGCACTTTCACTTAGTTTTGATACGACTTTTTAGAGTCTGCGTACAAAGCTCGAGGAAGACATACAAGTTATCTTCATCCTCGTAGTTGCCCAAGACTTTTATGATGTTTCGATGTGGTTTGATGCTCGTTAAGAACTCAAGCTCGTTCTTAACATTTTTATATTAATAGGTATTGACTCATTATATAAATCATTTTTCATTTTGGTGTTAGACTCATATATCATATAATGCACTGTCTTTATTAGAGAAATATATATGATAGATATGTAACCGGATAGTAAACTAGTCCAAATATCAATCCTGATCATCAAATTACGGTTTGAGTTCCTTTCAACAACTCCTAATTTAGGTAATCAAGTAATAATTTAATACACTCCTAAATGAAATATTGATGTCACTCCTCAAATATTTCAAAAGAATATTTTTTACAATTTTTAACATTCGAGGTTAAACACCTTTTATATTTATACTAATAACAAACTAAGTCATACGTCGAATATAACTCCTATTGGATTTAAACAAGCCCAACTTACACACTGCAGCATGTAAAACTCTTACCTTAAGGGTAATGGTAAAAACCATGAATTTATTAACTATTAAAATATATAGTATAAGTTAAGATTGTAACACATGGCTATTTATTAAGCAAGGGGTAGATGATGGTGTGCAACGAGCCCAATAAAAAGATGGGGCCCCAAAATTATAAGGGCCCTAAAATATATTATTTTAAAACAAATTTACTTCATATTTGAAGAAATCACCCTTGTTTTCCACCCTTAATAAATTTCTTAATGAACAATTTTCAACTTTCATCTTTAAAACCCCAACCTTCCATCTTTATATTTTATAAATTTGGGAGCCTAATTTTCATGTTGGAACAAGGTCCCCAAAATCTTTAAGACGATCCTAATGCTCTTTTTATTCGACTTTTTATTGAATAGTTTTTACAAAGTAAGCTGATTTTTCTTGATTGAAATTGACTCTTATATCAAATTGGGGTGAGTCTTGGAAGAGTACTCTTTGCTTCAGACTCAATTTCAAGACTGGCGATAATCACGCCCTTAGCTTGGTAAATACCTTGGTGTATAGACTAGCATTAAACATTGGCGACTGATTTTATACATGTAACTAGTATTTTGGCCCGGGTGATGCCCGGTCGATTACAATTATCAAATATAATATTTTTCATAAATTTCGTAATTGATCTTATTAGCTTTTCGTAATATTCTCGTCTAGTGCAAAATATGAAAATGGACGTTATGACATGATAAGTAGTTTAAAACAAACTTCTATGGAATTGGGGATAAAAATAACAATTTCAATGGAATTAAGGTAAGAGAATTTATTACTTAATAAAAGTGTTATAGATCAAAGAGCTTGTCTATGTCTTTATAGTTATATGTAATTATAAGACTTTATTGTGTATTGCTTTGAAACATTAATCATTAAAATTATAGTGGATTAGTGGTTAAACTCTCACATTTCATTTCAAAGATTATGTGTTCGAATCCTAGTAATTACACATTGTTAATATTTTTAAATGAAATTATAAACATGTGTATTAGAATTTAGAAGGCTTGAGAAAGAGTGTCACGTCAAGACCGTTCCTTTGATAAGGAACGCCTTTTAATATATTTGTATAGATATGAAATCGGTTTACAAGATTGTACTTTGGTCATTTTTTTGTACATACGGTATATTCTAAATGTACATGCACGGTGCACCCTACCGACATATGCATAAATTCATGACATTGACCTAGTTGCATACTCGCACATGCATTTTTTTACTCATATAATATTTATACCTCGAAGGAAGTAGTTCTTTAATCATGATCAACCTAACTTGGGCCCAACAAGGCAACAACTCTTCGATTTTGATTATAAGGGTAAAATCATAACTTCAAACTTTTGTTCAGGTGTGAGACTAGTTGACACATGTATTTACTAAATGTCGTCCATATTTTTTTATACTATATTCCCCTACTTTTCAAATCAAACGTGCACAATTACCATTACTAATTTACTACCACCACCACCCTACGACTAACACCTCCCTCATCCCTCTTCTTCTTTCTCCTTCCTCTTTCCTGCTCTTCCTCTTTCTCCATTTTCGAACAAATAAGCTCAAATATCTTGTTTACTGTTCACCAATCACCATTGAACCTAAAAAAAATGACGTATCGATACCATTTTTTTTTTTTTTCAGATAAATTAAGTCCCAAAAAAAAAGTACGTAATGCATATAAAAATACGGGCTATTTTAGTAAAATATGGCGGTAAATGACGACACTAGAACAATTGACTATATAGCCTGTTAACACCCATTCTCAAGAATTGCATATTGAGAAGCTAAATCAAAGTTGCAGTCTGACCAAATTAAACAGTTTTGACCAGAACCATCTCATTGAATTTAATACAATCAATATACTAGCTGCATTTTATCAGAGCTATATAGCAGATCAAATATAGATGTAACAATAACAATATCATAACGCTATATATTGAATGCTAAACATAAGCCAAACGGTAGATTTTGAAGTATACAAAAAAAATAACAAGACTAATAAGTTTGCTTTAAAATTTCTAAGATCCAAAACTGCAGAAAAATTTAATTTCTCAGGTAATTTCTTCAACGGTAATCTCTGTAAACAGGGCTGTACATGCAGCTCTCAGCAAATTTAACCAAATCTTTAGGTTTCGGAAGGCGACTAGCCAAACCTATACAGATGAATAGCAACTTATGATCAGTGACCTTCAAGTAATTCTTCAGATATCAGATAGTAAAAGGGATTAAACAAAAATGGCTCACCAAGATCATAAGCTTTTTCTGCTACTTTTGCAGCAATATGAGCAGATATCGTTCTGATGTCTTTGTATGGAGGGTAGATAAGTCCCTTTGCCAAGTGTTCTTCTGTAACTTGCGAAGCCAATGCCTCAGCTGTTTACAAAACAATAGTGTTAGCAAGGGAAAAAAACGATCACACACGTAGAAAGGCCCAGAAAAACTAGAGCAGATCAAAACTGGCTTGGCTGGTCTAGTGCAGCCTGGCTAATGCACTAGGAAGCTTTATTTGCCGTGGCCTAGCCTATGAGTAGCTATATAAGGAAAGTTGTAACAAGTGATACAGACTGTATTCTTGGTACAATCACAATATAACCAATGTATATTTAAATTTACAGTATAATCAGTGGTACTTACAGGCAGCCAAAAGCATGTCATCATGAACACGGATTGCACCACACATTATCAGACCCAAACCAAAACCAGGGAATATGTAAGCATTATTTGCCTGAAACATGAAAAAACAGAGGTCAATTCTCATTCTAAATTAAGATTTTCCCCCTTCAACAAAGAGTAGTGGTGCGGGTAAGACCTGGCCGGGGATAAAAGTATTCCCTTCATGTTCGACAGGATCAAATGGACTTCCACTGGCAAATATTGCTTGACCCTAATCATATTCAAAGTACAAAAGCCAAATTTATGTCGCTTCAGTTTCGAAAAGAGATAATTACAGGTGAAAGTCTGAGGTTTTGAAATAAGAGTAGTGGTTGCAGAGTGAGAGTTTACCTGGCTCCATGTGTACGCCTCCTCAGCAGTACATTCTGACTGTGAAGTAGGATTCGAAAGAGCAAGAATGAGAGGTTTCTGCACAGCCAACCACATGTTAAAACTTAAAAAAAGACGGCTAATAAGTAATATTCATACTTGATCACCCGGCCTAAATCCAATTTGATACTGACCTGACCCACATAGTAATGGGAGTATGGGACTAATATTGATTAATTTATCGCAATAAACTAACAATAGATTTAAATATGACCCGACCCAAACATGAACCGAATGACTCCAACCGGATATGACCTAGACTAAAACCGATCCGAATGACCTATTTGCCACTTCCACTTGATACAAACTTCAGTATGAGGAACAAGAAATGAATTGTACCGAGTTGATAGATGACATGGCTTCAACCACCTCCTTAGTGAAAGTCTGTCCTTTTCCAGAAGTGCCTATCAGCACTGTTGGCCTAATTGCCTAAGAAAATTAAACACAAAGAAGTAAGACAACAGCTTTGGTCATATAAAATCTCTTAATGATGAAATACAATTTTTGTAGTCTGCTCCCATTCACCTGTACTGCTTCTAGAAGAGTTGTAACAGGTTCAAATTCATGTGCCCAGGGTAGTTTGAAAGACTGAAGTGACTCCTTCCTAGAACTAACAACTAGTCCCTGCGACAAGAAATCGAGAATGGCAAATAAATATTTAAGCAAAAGAGTAAAGAAGAATAAAGAAAATGGCCTTTTTATTTTAATGTTGAGTCAGCATCAGGGTAACCGGATATTACCTTGGAGTCTACAAGCCAGATCTTTTTCCTCATTTCTTCAACTGGAGAATTTGTCTGTACAAAAGTAGCAAAAATAATACAAAAAAGATAAGAAAATAAAGGAGAGTTAAAAGTAAGTAAATAGAAGAGAGCATGGTAGTTGGACCAGTTTGATACCTTCTTTGACATCTCTTGAGCTATAAGTTCCGCGATACCTGTTCCAGCCTTCCGATAAACAACAGTTTCAAGTGTCAGATAACAGCACTAAAAGAGGAAAGAAAAGAAACTATCTTTTCTAAAATCTCAGAAACAAGTGAACATATATCCAGTTGAACGGGGGTGCAGAAGGAAAATTAGCTGCAATGGCATAACTAGCAACATCTGAAGCAATTTGACGCAGTGAAATAATAAGGGAAAATATCTCGATGTTGCTTTAATATTTTCTTTTCACAGGAAACACTAATAGCAGTTATGGAAACATATAAAACGAATTCGAGTATAATATATATTCTCAAATAAGCTGTTAAGTGCTCACTTCTCCAGCGCCCAGAAATAGGAAGGTATGGTCAGCCAAGTTTCCTCCCAGTAGTCTCAGAGAAGCAATGAGTCCTGCGAGCACCACAGAGGCAGTACCCTGCACTCAAAAGGGGATTTTATATCAGTTAAAATTTCTAAAGGCAATCAGATGATGTTTAGACAAAAGAATCTAGATCACCTGTATGTCGTCATTGAAGACAAGGTGTGTAGTGCGATATTTCTCCAGCAATTCAAATGCATTATGGTTGGCAAAATCTTCAAACTGTACCAGGATTTTCTCGCCATAGTTCTGCTTAACTGCGGACATAAATTCCTGTACAAATTCAGCGTATTCCTCCCCAGTAGCCCTATTTTGCTTCAATCCAATGTAAAACTCATCATTCAAAAGCTTCTCATTGTTTGTGCCAACATCAAGGGTTATTGGCAAGCACTGCAAAGAAAGGATAAGAATTTAATGGTTAGATCAGAGTGAAAGGGACAAAAGATCAAACTATCTTGACTTTATAGCCACTTCTACTATCCAATATTATGTATTTGACTAATGACTTGCACGGTTACATGCCCAAATGTCAGACTCAGCTATTTCATATACAAAGAATTCCATGTTTTTGTTTTCATAAGAATTGTCAAGGATCCAGCATGGGAGTACCATAGATGATAGATCCAGGATAAAACACCGTGCATCATAGATTCATTCGAGTTGATAGCACAAGAGCGATATAATTATGATGGCAGAAGAAGTAAAAGAACACTGTGAGGCTTAATATAAAAATGGTCAGTAACTTTCCCGTTCATTAGAATTAAGCGGAATTGTTTAGGAGAGTTATGTGCTCAAGTTTAAAAGCTACTCATCCTTCCTGAATATTCTTGAATGAAAACAGTCGATAGCATGCCTTTAAGATGGAATATGGTTAATGCAGCCTAAATGTTTCAGAATTGAAAACCCATAAAAACATTACTAGACAAGAGCTTAATAGAATTCAAATGCTTACTGCTGAAGGCCGAACTCCACCAAGCGCCGTGTACAAAGACAGTTTTCCAACAGGTATGCCCATTCCCTAAACATCTCAAGCAAATTCATCATATTAATATTGAATCCAACAGAGAAAGAAAGGTCAAGTAAGATGAAAATTTCCCTTGTTTTTCCACTTTCTTGTTCTTTGAATCTCTCGCACTTTAAAAAAAAATTAACATGCTCAAATACCTGACAGCCAAGGTCTCCTAGTCCAAGGATACGCTCACCATCAGTAACCACTATAACTTGAATATTCCTTTCAGGCCAGTTCTTCAATATCTCAAGAATCTTTCCCCTGTAACACCAAATACATCAACCTCTGACTTTCTAAAACGTATATGGAAGTACAAATTTCATTTCCTATCCAACAAGGAAATTTGATGAGAATGCACCACAAGACTTACTTATCCTTCAAACTGATGAAAAGACCTTGGGGGCGTCTAAAGATACTTCCGTACTTTTGGCAAGCTTCACCAACAGTTGGAGTGTACACAAGTGGTAGCAGTTCTTCAACATGGTCAACAAGAAGCTTGTAAAAGAGTTTCTCATTCCTCTCCTGCGATAAAAGATAACATCAGAACCATGAAGGAAATCAAGTGTAATGTGAGTATGTGACACATGAATCCTGGCTCTGTAGTTCAGTTAAATTCAGGTGAAAAGAACAGGGGGTAAACGCGTAAGTCACTACATAAAGTAGCAACTAAATTACAAGCTTATGCGTGTAAAGTATTGAACATTGAAAGTATCATTATTCCACCAAATTCTGTCATTTCATGATTAGTGGCTCCATGGTCTATCATCACTAACAAAAGTGTAGCATATTCATATTATCCTATAACCCACGACCATTACAAAAGGAAGCTCTCCAGCAACAGATAAGAGCAGATAGTTATTCCTAAATTCCACACAAGTATCAAGCACACGGATTTACCTGAAGATCCATCATGGCCATGTATTTCTGCAAGGGAACTTGATATTGACGAAGAGTCGCCAAAAACTTCTTCTCCTGATGCTCAAAAGAGTGCTGATTAAGAACTATTCCAAAGAGAAAAAGCTACAACTTTAAGATTATTGAAGTAACTGAGCAAGGTTCAGTGATGCAACCTGGAGATCCTGGGACAGATATGCAGGAGGTAACAAACCACGCAAGTAGTGAGCATCTCTTTCTTTCTCTGTAAAAGCAAGTCCTTTGTTGTGATGGGGATCCCTCAACAATGAATACCCACTGCAATAACAAGAGCAATAATTGATGATGAAAAAACAATTCCATTTTTGCAAGAGAAAACTTCCATTTTTTCCATTACCAACATTTGCGTTTTCGCAGTTTCCAATACACTACTTTAACCACTAATATCTTCAATTAAGTGTCAGTAAAACTTGTGAAAATTTGATATTTTGTTATTAAACATTAAAATGAATATAACAAGATCCACATGTCAGACTCTTTTTCCTATACAATGGTGAAAGTACGTAATCAACGTTACAAGTGCAAGTGTTGCATTAATTTTAGAAAGGAGGAAGTAGTACATAATTTACGTGGTTATGTTCTGACTACGAAAGCTTCTTGATGTTAGATTGAGCAGCCTCCTAAAATGATATTTTTTTGAGGGGTGCCTCCTAAAATTAGTTCATTCATGACTATAAATCTTTCCTTCTGCTCTATTCAATCCAAGCAAATATTTCCTTCATATACACAAGTTAAGACTAGCAATAATTTCATTTTTTGATTTGACATTCAAACCCAAGATTTAAACAACAAATCAAGATAACCCATTGCATGAATTCATATTACAAACTACTCAATTAAGATTAAACCCTTTCATATAAAAAATTACCCACATTATAATGCATTTAATCAAACATGTAAAAGATCAAATCATGAATACCCATCAAATCTTTATACCAAAAGAATACATCAATTAACCATTATACCCAATTCATCAAACAAAATTCAAAACCACATGATCTCAAAATCAACAACAAAATTACAAAACTTTACAAAAATAATTAAAAACTTAATACAAAAAAGAAAGAAATGTTACAATTACCTAGCAACAGAAACAGTCCAAGGAGTGATATGTTGATCCTCCGTGGCAAAATCCTCACCGTACACATCCTTAACACCCCCAGCAACACCGTTGGATCCTTGAGTCATCTCATCCAATGTACTACCCATTAGTCCTCTAATCAACAACAACCTTTTCTCTCTCTCTCCTCTGAACTGCAACTTGTTCACCAACAATTTCTACAACAAAAATGGCACAAAAACCTAACAAACCCAGAAAATATAAAACACCCAAAAAAGCTATAAATTGTTATTATTGTCACACTAATGCAAACATAACATGGGTCGTTTTTATAAACAACGTTGGTAGTGGGAAAAGGGTTGAATTTTCCAACAACAAAATTTAAATTAATAATAATAAATATATTTTTTAATGATTAAAAATGAAAAATTTCAAAGAACCAAGATTTGGACTTGGAAAAGAATAAAACGTGGCGACAAGTTTATGATTTGAAATTTTCTATTTAGTAGGGAGAAT
Source organism: Beta corolliflora (assembly GCA_947648045.1). Taxonomy (NCBI): domain Eukaryota; kingdom Viridiplantae; phylum Streptophyta; class Magnoliopsida; order Caryophyllales; family Amaranthaceae; genus Beta; species Beta corolliflora. The sequence goes on from CANSZD010002938.1 coordinate 39,192, forward strand.
AAAAGTAAAATAAAATAAAGGAATGTGAATTACCAGAAAATGAGGTTTTTTGAATGACATCATTTTCTAATTTGGTGGTTAGTTATTACTGTAGTAATTAAAGTAGTAATTAAAGTAGTAATTTGTTTAAGAAAAAGGAGATGTTTTCTGAACAAAGAATTGGTCTATTATCCTAGTTTGTTGGAGATTTGGAGGAGAGAGAAAAAATGAATTTTCAAAGTCATAAGTGTCAAACACGCGTAGATAGTAGATTATTGGTGAATGGACTGCACTTTGTAATACTATATTAGTATTACTAATTTACTATTATACTATGGTGTGCTCATACTATTAGCAAGTCATGAAATTCCAAATGTTCTTTTTTTGTTCTTTATAATGAGAATTTCTAAATGTTGTAAGTTCACATTTTAGGTCCAAATTTAGATGCTGCTTTACTAGATATTGAGTTACAAATAGCAATAAAAGGCAAATGAAGTTTGAATAAGAATAATTCTTCTAGAATGTATAGAAGTGGGTTTTTTTTGGGTGTGGATTTTGACATTACTAGTCAAATTATGAATTATAAATGGGTTAACACCAATTTGGTTTTTTTTATTCTAAGTTGCGGTTTTTATTTTTCATTGCATATGTTGAGTAAGGTCCTATTTAGTGCAAATAAAATATATTTTTCAAAAAATAAATTATATCTAATGATAATTGAGTTTTACTTTTTTTTTTTTTCCCCTTTTTTTTTTTTTTTTTTTTTTTGGGGGCGAGGGAGAAAAATTAACCAGGAGAGCCCAAGCCTCAAACCCCCTTCCCCAACAATATTGAAATTTTTCTTCCACCAAGATTTGAACCCTGGCCTCCCATGGGAGATAGGAAGCTCATCTAGTGGGCCAGGTCTTGGTAATTGAGTTTTACTTAGTTATATCACAAAAGGTCAATTTCAAATTAGTAAAAATACAGTGTTATTCATTAAAAATCAATAAATTGTATAAGAGAATATACTAGAGAATCAACAAACACAAATTTTAATCAATAGAAAATAATCTAGTTTAGCATAAATCAAGTGTGAAGTGAATAAGGTTTGAGGGTACATATATTAGTAAGTTACCTATAATCTGTATCCAAAACTTGAAATATTTGTATGAGAGGGTTTTGGGGAATTGTCTTAGTAATCCGTCAATTCAAGGGTTGTTCTCCAACTCCAAGAGAGTTAAAGGCCTACAAGACATGCATGAGTGAACTACCTTAGGGTGGTCTCGAGGATGTCCCTCCGACGCTTAAGTCAGAAATATATCTTCTAGATAGAGAAAGTAGAGAGAAAGAGTAAAGAATTCTAGAAAAACTTACGTATACTTGTGTTGCAAGTCTGTATTTATAGTAGTACTATGCTAACGAAACTGACTAATTAAGGAATTTCCATAACCGTATTACGGGCTTTTGTTAAGGGTGATTGGCTTAATTAGGGATGTTAGAAAATAATCATATGGGCCTACATGTATAATTATATGTGTATAAAATCTATTTAAAAGTTAGCCCGTAAAAGTAGTCAGTATTATAGTTTTATTTATTGGGCTTATAAGGTATCTTAATTACGTATGTTTTTTTTTGGGCCCTTTCTAACCGGGCAGTGGTAAGATAAATTTCTCCGCAGGGCTTCGCACTGCGCCACTCACCGAGAGGTCCAACAAGCCCCCAACCCTCCCCCTCCCCCTCCAACAATATTGAAATTATCTCACCAAGATTTAACTTGGCCTCCATGTGGGAGATAGAAAGTCATACCATTGGACCCAAGGGTCCTTGGTATCTTAATTACGTATGTATGTGCATAAAAGCTATCTAAAAGTTAGTTCGTATAAGTGATCAGTATTATAGTTTTATTTATTGGGCTTATAAAGTATCTTAATTAAGTATGGGCTATTATGTATAGAAACCCAATATTGTCTCTTATTTTATGATGAGCTAAGTAGGAGACACATAACACCCTGTGTAACACTCCGTCGAATTCGTGGTGTTACACCCTGTATATATATACGTATTAGGGTTAGGGTTATGGTCCCCAATTCATATGATTGTCTATTCTCTCTAACCACCCATCATCAATAAAATATCAAGGGCGATCATATAGAGTAGGAATATCCAAAACCCACCACTGATCAATCCAATGGAACAAGGTACGCTTCCACAATTAAGTTATACCAATTAATTTAGTATGAAGTCTCTAGTTTTAGATTAAATATTACAAGGGAAAGTCTAGTCTAAATGGAGATACTGTCATTTCACCCTAGTTGAGCCGGAACTTGGGCTAACCAAACACTATCCAACACTTATAATTAGAACATCTTTGTTCATATGCCATTCTTCCAAATAGATTAGAAACACAACGTTATGTTAAATTACATGTAAGAAGGTTATAGACATCCATATTATTTCATTTTCACACTAAAATTTTATTTTTTTGAATTATAGTCCTTGATAACTTTCATATTCTTCTCTATGAATTATGAGCCAGTACTTCCCTTCTTTTTTATTATTATCATGTTTTATACTTCCTTCGTCCTTTATTAATTGCAACATTTTGACTTTTCTACTATTCACAATTCACACTTTGATATGAGATCTTATTTGATTCGTCTCAAAGTGTAGTTTTTTAATATATATATCATTTGCATAATTTTTACAAATACATAACTAAAGTTATTTATGGTCAAAGTTGTGCATCGGCAAGTGTGAAAATGCAAATGTTGCAATCAAAAAAGAACGGAGGAAGTACTACTTATTACATCTATGATATTTTCTATATAAAAATATCTAAATAAAAAGACTCGCTATTAGTATTGTTATCTTAAGGTTGTTCCAGTGATAATAATTATTCTGGTTGGCCCTTTGTTCCCGTTCTTCTCTTGCACAATCATCCTTAGCATGACAATGAGCTGAAACTGAAATGTGTCCTTTGTGGCAGAATGAACGTTCACCATCAAACCTCTTGCAATTTTTGTCACTTGTCAGTACTTGTATTCAGCACAACAAAATTAATGTGAATAGATTTAACATGCTCCTGGTCCTGTTTGCATCCTTAATTTTATAATCAGTAATGCAGGTGTTCATTTTGTTATTAAGCTTGTTCTATAGTGTTTATTATAGTATGGTTATCAATGTGTGTCTGTATGAGACTTTTGATAAATTTATAGGTCAATGTCTCTTTGATTTTGAATATGCTACACCAAATACATAGTGAGACGGTCACACCCGTACTTTATGTTGGAAAAATGAGAGAATTTATTACCATATGACGTCGCATAGAATACACACAAAGTAATGTCAAACGATTTTGCATTATACATTCTCAACATCAACCTAGAATGCTATATATATATATAGCCTCATGACGGCCAATAGCTACCCCGGGAGGCGGAAATAGCAACAGATAAACAAGAAGTGGAGCTGGAGAAACGGAACAAACTCCACTGCTCAATACTAGCATACTGCAAACAAAACACAATAACAAGAAATAACTACACTATGTAACCTCACATTTTCTTAATAGGCAAAATTATGGAGAACTACGTTTGATACAGTTTGTTACTTGTTTGTATAAGCACCTACTCTCTGACTGAGAAGACTGTGATATCTATATGTGAGCATTTACAAACACAAGTACATGTAACTGAGATTCAAGTCCAGGAATCTTATTGCATGATATCAGCAATCTGACAACTTCGAACTCCCCAGAAAGATTTAGGCTTCAACTTCTTCTTTACAGCAGTAAACAGCCAACCTATGTGCCTCTCACAGGTAGCACAGTTGGCGATAGTCCATGCATATCTGCAGAGTATTTGGCACAAAAGCTGATCAGCATCATGATAAAATCAAGCTCAACATACATGGAAAGTGTACGTATAATGCTAAAGGAAACTATTTTCACGTCACTAGTATGTGAGAGCACAATCGAGCTTATATACGTTTCAGGGACCCACGTTAATATAAGGATATGAATAGAAACAAATATTTTGGTATTCTGAAAATACGAATGTGAAATTGCAAAACACATACCCTGGAAACCAGCTGTATTCTAATCCAGGTCGGCCAATCAGAGCGAGACCATTGGCTTTGTAAAGAGTCATTATCTCATGCACAAAGCCACCTGGGTTAACATATGCACCAGTAGGACCTTCATTAGACATCACCAGCATATCACATCGCCTCGCAATTACAGACTATCACAGTGCAAAGCAAGGTAGAATCATATTAGTCAAAATATAGATTAATTTAAACACATTTGACAAATAATCAAGAACACAGTAGGGAAGTATCGATAGTGGAGTCCATGCTGCGTGTAAGAAACATCAGTTATGTTGATCTAATTAACTAAACCTGGAACTTTAGGTGATCATTGCCAGCTCCCCGCTCATTATTTGAATCTGGAACCTTAGATAGCCAACACCAAACTAAAAGGCCAAGACATAAGGACATAACCCCCTCATCAATCCTTCCTTTTTCCGTCCAAGAAAAAAAGGAAAAGGTTGAAAATATGAGAAAAGGTAAAGAATTTAGAAGTACCTGACAGTTTTTACACCTAACACGGTCAAAACCTTCAAGTAATTTAATTTCCCGGCGTAATCTACAGGAGACTCCATTGATTTCCAGTAGCTCCTGTCTTGTTGACACGGAAATAGGAAGTTTACTAGCAATATAAAATGACAAGATATCAGGCTTTCGAACAAAACCATCCATATTTGGCGCCCCAACTACCTGCTTCCACATATCTGCAAAACAAGCAGAAGCCCCCTTGTAAGAAACTATAATACACCTTCAACACAGCCCAACTTGATTTCCATACCCTCAGAAGGAAGAATTGGTAAACTAAAGTTTTACAAAGAATGGCCCAATCTACTTGCATAACAGCAGCTAATAAGTCATACAAGCTTGCCACCATTACCAAAAGATGCATTTCTGAACCTTCAGTTAGAATGGATTCTAGTAATCACTAGTAGACTCAGCCTATAAGCCTGCAGCAGTGTTCTAAATCTACTGTAAATGAGATTATCTACATTGTTAATGTTTCTTTGATGCTTTGGCTACATTATTGATGCCAAATATCACAAACCTTTATCAAGAGAAGACAATATAACAGCTGCAATATTACCACAGAATATGTTTCACAAGACCGAGGGACCATTTGGTTTGGAGAGAACCAAATTTTAAAAAGCAGACAAAAAGGTTCAGACCTTTAAGGGGATATAATTGGGAGAAGGAATAAAATTGATTGCCCCTCTTCTATAGTCGTTGACTGATAAAAATGTAGCATCATACCCATTCAAAGTACAAGCTTTCCCCAACTTTACAATTAACCCATTCCCATCCTCTATGATTTGAAGCTCTTATTATTAAACCCCACAAATCCATTATCCACAATCAGATGTTAATTATAATATCAGAAAGCATTGCTGGAGAAAGCTTTCACATAAACTACCAATTGAAAGCTAGTACGTGTTTTGGTGGGACCTATAGCAGACGTGACAGCCCTCGATTCGAAAGATTCAATATTTCAAACACAACATCAGTGACAGAGACAATAAAGTAAAGCAGCATAATATGCATCTATAAATCACTGCACTGAAAGTCTCCATCTCATCAGTTACCTACTTTTGTTTTAGTTACCTCATTCTTCTACATATATTACTGTGAATATATTTAAAAGCACAAACAATATAGAGGATATATCATCAAAAATTTGGACACAGACACTGATATACAGGAACCTTGTGCAGATTATGAACATCAGAATATTAAATGACAGAGAGGGAGAGACTTAGGGAAAGAGGGGGGAGGAGAGGTGGAAAAGTACCAGCTGCCTTTTGAGCAAGAGCAAAAGAATCATACATCTGATAAACCCAGTATGGCCAAAATGCTCTGGAAACAGAACGGAACTTAGTTAACCTGGCAGGCATACCTCCCTTCTGAGGCAATTGCCTAATTCTAGCTTTTCTCTCAACTCCTGTTGCAGCACCTATTCTACTTCGATACTTTGATTGTGATGAACCATCACTTGATAGGGACTTTCCTGAGTGAAGCTCAAATTCACAAACATACTTCTCATCGTCACTGCTTGTTGACTCGTCAATCATATCGTAAGCAGCACAGGACTCAATAGCAGATTGATGCAATCTAATCTCTGATAATGAAAGCTCGGTCAGAAAACTTTCTTCAGACTCTGCATCAGAATCATTGTTCTCAACTGCCCTGCTATGTCTCTTCGCCTGATGATGTGATTTTGTAGTGTCAGAAAAGCTCCGACTACTAAGGTTCGTTAATGGAGGTAAGTTTCCAAATGCGTCACGCGGGGTCCTTGCAGGCAAATCTTCTTCAATAATTTCAATCTCTCCACATGGCTAAGAAGACAAAACATTTGTCAAATTAACCTCTAACAGTTAGATAAGACAGCATCAAAGTAATGGGAGCAAAGGTAATGCAACATTAAGTTTGTTCTTACAGCTTCATCAGCATCGCGCCAATGGCGTCTAAGACGGAATCGCTGCTTTCCACGGGTAACTACATTGACAGTTCCATCCTCCAAACGACGGTATTGTCGAATCTGAAACAGTAATAATATTATTAAATTACAGTAAACATATGATCAAGTTGAGCTACTAAATATTTCCTAGTTAGTGTTTGATCCTGAGCCTGATCTCTCAAATAAATGACCATTGTTGTGAACGTAGCTACTGTCTGGCCAATACCTTTCGGAACAATAGGCATGCAATGAAGCAGCAGTTAAGTAACATGTAAAGGGATATTTTGCAAGTGAGAGAGCACTTCGACAATATGATAACAATGCAACTACTCACTCATATAATCTTTTGACAGGGTATAACAGTGATAGATTAGCTTGTGAGAACTTAAGGGAGATAAACAATCACATGCAGATTAGCTCAAGTTATCACAATGTTTGGAGAAGTTCAACAGCAAAGAACTATCTTCTGGCTCACAACTTTATGTTCCTAAAAATTTGAAGCACATGCAAATTTCTTATCTTGGAAAACTGAAAATGATTGTGGTGCTTAATTTTTATATTATCATGGAAACATAAGAGCACATGCAATTCTATCTCTCCACAAATTTTCCTAGAACAGGTATAAATTATGTATATAAATTGCAGTTAAACCCTGCAATGTTTCTATCTCATATTTTCCAAACCAAATATGGAGCAATCCCTATCCATTATCTAAAAAGTTCTCTCATCTCTGATTTGACACAACCTTCGTCAACTTTCAAGCAAAGGACAGAGGGGAGGACAATCTACAATGTTCATACCATTGTTTGTCCCATCTGGTCACTTCAATCAAACAAAGACACTAGTATTGTCTAAGACATATACATGAACAAATTCATAAGTAATAGCTTTATGAAACAGCATTGGACTTTAAAGCCAAGGATAATAAGAAACATTTATACCAACATACTATAGGAAGTGGAAGCTAGTTTCCAACTTCCAATTCGTCTTCAGGGTCGTAGTAGACACTTTGATTGTCTTTTGTGATTAGTATTTTAGAAAAAACATAGTCATAAAGGATATTGTTAGATTCGTCTCAATGTATATTTGTTTAATATCAACTTTTTATAATTTTTACTTATTAATAATTAAAGATATTAATGTTTAAAAACATGCATAGGCTAGCGTGAAAACATGAAATGGTGCAACTATTTCTAAACGGAGGAAGTATACTTCTATTTTTGCAATGAAGAAAGAAGAAGCATACCACTCAAGATGCAGTCTAAAACTGTACATTTAAAAAGTCATCAGAGAACATCTTTTTGCAGGTTTCATATTTGGAATATCCTCAAGCCGTGACAATAACCATAATATAAGTAGCTTTGCAAATTCAGAAATAGTACCTCTGCAGTAGTCCCAATAGTTTTAGATTTTACATTTTCATCTTCAGGGTCGTAGTAGACACGAACCTGAACAGCATAGCAAAATTTGCTCAAGCAATCTTAAATCATTAATGAAATTCCTGACAAAGATGCAGAACAGTTTACGTACCACACCTATGGTATAAAGGGAATCAACCTGACCCATTGCTCTTTCTATAGCGGCTATTAAATTCGGCTGTATAATTCTTAAAGGCAGAGTTGCCTCCGGAAAAAGTACCACACCTGAACAGCATAAGATTGAGAGTATCAAGTTACTAATTGTATCACAAGTAAAAAGAAAGGTGACAAGATAAAAATACAAGAAAATTGTGTTTGACTATAATATATTGGCACAATATAAAAGGGAACTTAATACAAAAACCTTCAAGAAAAAAAAGAGGAAGGGTCAAAGTGGTTCCAGTATCAACAAAAGCTGTCCTATGATGAGTGTCTTCCACCACTGCAATATTCATGCAGAATCAGGTTAAAAAAAACTTAGATAACCAAGAAGTTACATAACAGTATTAATGCTACACATGCCTACCGCCCAAATATGTATGCAATGATGCCAGACAGGTGTCAAATGTACAACCACCCAGCCTTCCAAGGTCACGATCACTGAAATAAGAGGAAGAACATGCAAAACAAGAGGAGTCAGAGGCTAAGCATCAATAATAAAGAAGTCATACTTTTGCATCAAAAAATTAGACACAGACATCAAATCCTCATTTTCGTTCTGGAATAGACTATTAAAGCCATCATCACCAGGAGAAAGACATGGGGAGAGAGAGAACCCCTTTGATAACCCTTCACCTCCCTCATCCCATACTTCTTTTCCTGTCACATACTCATTCTCTCCTTCATCATCAACCCTAAAATTCATTCTTGCGTTTGACCCACTCCCTAACAAACTCCTCAGCAACCAAACCTCACCCTCTAACTTCTTACTGTCAATAATCTACTTCATAACATCTTTTTCTAATCCTCACACCACCAAATATAAAAAAAAATTGTCAGCAAAAGAATTTGAAAAAATGGAGATATTCTAGGCGAGTTCCATCGCGTTCTATGTTAGCTAAGATGTACGCGAAATAGCTGTTTGGTATAGACAAACTCATAAGACCTAAATTACACAATAAACTCTCCTCAATGCACAGGTATCAGTGTCTTAGCCTAAACAAGAAATCCAAAAACGCCTACACTGATCAAGACATAAACATGCCTTTTTATACAGTAAGTTTTCGTTCAAGAATAGGAATGCCCCTGTAACCTTACTAACTATCTTGACTAACTTGACTTTCTTCTTTTCTTTAAAGAAGAGAGAGAGCTGTACTCTACTCTAAGTAATTATCGAACCGAATTTGAGGCGACAAAAGTCGGCTTGCTTACTTTCAGAGGTACACAGTAACACAGGCGAGTTTTACCAACTAATTTAACCAATATATCTTGTTCAATGTTCAGCAGTGTCATGTCGAATGACACATCAAAATGTAAACTAAAATTGCTAAATGGCATGCATACATTCACTTTTTCAACTCGATTTCTCCTCATCTAACATAAACATTCGGTTTTCTAATCTTTTAGACTATCAACAACCAAGAAAATTAAAATTCTCACATAAAAGCATAAGTTGAGCACTCAGAAACCCTAGATTGGGTAGTTTCAGCAATCGGAAAATGCGAAATGAGAAAAATTAAGAGCCAAAAGTTCAATCAAACATTATTTATGACAATTGAAGGTGTAACATTCGACAACAAGGAATCAAAAAATCAAAGTGAGAACGTAAAATTTGATGAAGAAAATTACAGAGGATCGTCATCGGAGTCGTCAGGAAGGCCTTCGACTTCTTCAATCTGCAATTCCTCGTCATCGAGCTCACGAATTTGCTCAATTTGGTACCTTTCTCTCTCCAAAATGCGATCTTCGTCCATTGGAAGAAAGTTTTGTGGATTTTGCAGAAGTTGAAGAACAGAAGGAGTGAGAAATGCCGCAATCTGAGAATGTCCTGAACTTTCTTCTTGTTTATACAGAGCCTACTGTCTTAAGAGTAGTAGGAAATGCCTCAATCTGAAATCTCACCTATTACCATTTACCAGTTTACGGTTTACCAGTGTTTTTTTTGTTTTCTTTCAAGAGTCGACTAGTAGTGCCTACTGCCTAGGCCTAGCACATGTTGATAAGTGATAAAATCGATTGTTATGTGTCATACATTTTGTCCAATGATAAAAATCACTTTTATAATTGGAAAATTTGTCAGAAACCACCTTTTAAAATCACTTTTTTGTGAGAAACCACCTTTTAAAATTTTTTGGTTAATTAGCCACCTTTTTGACTTTTTTTTTTTGTTAGCCATGTCATGGGATTAGATGGTTGACTGGAATATTTCAGTCGACCATCCATTATCTTCCAAATTTCCCCTTTGCACCCATTTTCTTTCGATTTTCTTCCTCATTTCTTCCTCCCTCACTCTTTCCCCCTTCTTTAAAAGAATCTCCATTGATTCTTCTCTAAATTCTCAACTCTCCCCTTCAACTCCTTCTCTTCCCATTTCCCAATTCTTCCTCTATTATTCATCCATTCTCTCTCCTCCCCAAAATCATAAAAATCATCCTTAATCCCTAAACCAGTTAAATCATCATCTTCTTCTTTATTTATCAAACCCAAATCTGGTTTTACAAATGGTTTCTGCCAATCGCCTTCTTCAAATCTCTTCGTTGCAGAAGAGCTTTACGTGATCTCTGCATCTCTCATCAATCCTACACAATGCACCCTACCACCACAACATTCACACTACCAGCTTACAACCTATACCATACAATATTTCAATACATCAACAGATCAATAATTACCCTCCTCCCCCAACAAAAAACTTCAATTCAAATTTAAGCAAAGCTGAAATTAACTACAGTTAAACCCTTTGCATTGTACTTGAAGAATCAGATTAACACATGGTATTCACTAGAATTGTATCTAAAGAAAGCAGAAAATGAAAGCACCAAATCAGGGAACCCAGAAAATAAAACAACAAAAAGAAAAAGAACCCAGAAAATAAAACAAAAAAAATTACCCTCCTCCCCAACAGAAAATGAATTTATTCTTCTTAGCAAGAACCCAGAAAATAAAACAACAAAAAGAAAAAGAAACAAAATTGACACAATTGAATGTTGAATTAGAAAGAATACCCAGAAAATGATTAAATTTTTAATTGTTGCTTTGTTTGTGAAAATCTGGGAAAAAAGGGAAGAAAGAACATCACGTGCCATGCACGTGATGGTCAACACCGGAGTTCAGTAGTCAACGCCCATTTTCCGGCGATAGGTGGCTTTCAACAAAAAAAAAAGTCAAAAAGGTGGCTAATTAACCAAAAAAATTTAAAAGGTGGTTTCTCACAAAAAAAGTGATTTTAAAAGGTGGTTTCAGACAAATTTTCCTTTATAATTTAAAATTAAATTAAAGAAAAAATTAAAATTGAGAATTAAAGTTTACATGTGTAACTAAACCCTACACGGCTAAACCTAGTTTTCTCTCTAGCCGCCCCTTTTTCCCCCTTTCCCTTCATCAGTTAGGGGGCTGCCATTGATGAGATCATCTTGGTACGCCCCTCTTCCTCTCTTGTTTTCTCTTTCTATTGAATAAGGTAGTCTCTCTTTATGAGAGTTTCTTGTTCCCTGCTATGGGAAGTTTAGTCTTCTCTGTTGTGGAGGTCTCTTTCTCCCATATGGCCTACGGGAGTTGTGATTCTAATTTGTTTATTTGTAGGTATGGGAAATTGTTCTCATTGGTTGAAGTTCAAAACTATCAACATGAAGGTATTAGAGCTCGGATGCGTTCAACATGGGTAGATCAAGAATGTTCTTCTCCAAACTATGTCAAAATGATAGACGGTTCCATTAATAGTTGCTTGAGACAACAAATACAAGGGACTTGCGCCACAATTTTCGATCTGGTTCATTGTAGTTTCATCGAAGACGAAGTTGATTTGATCTTGTTTGATTGTATTTTGTTTTTCTTTAATACCTATTGTAGATGCCATTTGGCGTTTAATTAATTGAATTTATCTTTAAAAAAAATTTTACATGTGTAACTATATTTGCAAGGCTTTTGAAATGAAACTAAACTTTATGATATTTTGTTTGAATTTTTGAGGTGTAAGACTTATATGGCGATAACACTTTGTTTAGAATGAAGGGCTCGAATGAATAATAAGTATTGGCGGGAAAGGAGACGGAAATATAAAAGGATAATTTATGCTAATAGAGTTGTTATGTACAGATTGGGAAAGGAGTGTAAGTTTGTAATTAGGAAGATAAAATAGAGAAGATGTACGAAGAGAGAAGGAGGTTATATTGTGGATTAAGAGACAAAAAATAGTTAGGATAAGAATTGAGACGCAAACTTTTTTAAAAATTAAGTACCTCAGAAAAGATATGAGAAAGTGTATAAAAGATAAAAGGGTAACAATGATTTGCATTTCATACAATCATATTGCAGAGACTTGTAAACGACATCACATACAAGACGTTTGAGAAGCTTCAATTTCAAATTTATAATAAACAAATAGAAGAAATATATTTCTAACAATCCATTCCACTCCCTTATCCTAGGTAAAAATTTAATCTCCTCCATTTTTTCAAGAATTTATGATTTTATGAGTTTTTTGCTTCATCAAAGTGTATTCACCATTGAATGCCGATTATCTTATAAATTCGGGTACAAAATTTTTATGTGAAATTGATTTGATGAAAATATCGTATTGATCCCAAATTCAAGATATAATTCATGAATCATTTAGGGTAATTTTTATTTTATGTACTTGATTGTGTTGCATGAGAAGGATGTAATAAATTGGTACAACAAAGCAATCGTATTTCCTTGATGTTTTCAAATAACCATCTATGCTAGTATGCTACTCCTAGTACATAAAAAGTAGTTATTAGGCTCGGGTGATGCCCCAGACTATTAATATCTTCATGTCAAAATAGTAGCATCTAATGTTTTTTTTTGGTAAGTAAGTAAGAATGTATTAGCTCAAAGAAACAAACAACCTAAGGCCTTTGGGAGAACCAAAGCCACAACACATCTATACAACCAGTTTACAGATTCTGAAACCACTAGCCATCAGAAGCTTTTAGCTTCTTTGGCAATCTATCCTGAATTCTTTTCTTAACAATATACTTAATCCCTTCTACTCTATTATTTACATTCCTAATCTGCATATTCCAAACAGCATTGTTTCTTTCTTGCCAAACTGTATAGATTGTAGCAACTATACTTGAACACATCACCTGTTTCCTGAACTTGCTGGCTCTTGATCTTCTCTGAATCCAAGCAAGCAATTGGGTGTAGTTCTTGGTTATAGGATGAATACCAAGCCAACTTTTGATCTGTTGCAGACATTGGCCACTGAATTCACAATCGAAAAACAGGTGCTCATGTGTCTCTTTAGTAGTATCACATATAGGACACAGATCTGTAGCACAGACACCAATGTTATTAAGCTTCTCCCTTGTTTGCAGTCTATGCAGCATTGCCAGCCAACTGATCACACTATGTTTTGGTACATTGTGGTGATCCCACACTGCATTACACCAGTCTAGTTTCACACCATGATCCTCAAGCTGCTTATAAGTTTCAGCTGTTGAATAGCTTGTATTATTTCCCAACCAGCCCACTCCTAACTTCCTTGAAATCTCTCTTTTGGCTTTACATATGTATTTTAAGGCCCAACTAGCAGACTGTGGAGCTTCATAATTACTCCACTGATTATCCTTAATATACATACAATGTACCCACTTCACCCAGAGATTATCAGCCTTCATGGCTATACTCCAAGCCTGCTTGCCAACCATAGCAGCATTCCACACCAAGATGTTCCTAAATCCAAGCCCACCATGGCTCTTTGGCTTACATAAATCATCCCACCCAACATAACCTGGCTTGGAACTGTTGCAGGTTCCAGTCCATAAAAAGGCTCTGCAAATGGAAATGACTTGTTTGAGAACAGCCTTAGGCAACAAAAAAATTTGTGACCAATAAACACTTATACTAAGAAGGACTGAATTCACCAATTGCCTCCTGCCAGCATAAGATATGTGTCTAGTGCTCCATACTCTAATTCGATTCACCATTTTATCCACCAATTTCTCACAATCACCAGCAGACAGCTTCCTAGTAGAAATGGGAACCCCAAGATACTTAAAAGGCAAAGTACCTTGAGTGAATCCAGAAGTAATACTCACCCTTTGGCTCTCTTGTTGATCCATGCCACAACAATAATAGGCAGACTTGTTTCTATTGGCTTTCAAACCTGTTGTGGTAGTAAATAATTCAAAGCCCTGTAGAATCATGTTGATAGATCTATAATCTCCTCTGCTGAATAGAATCAAATCATCTGCAAAGCAAAGATGATTTATTCCAAGGCTTTTACATCTAGGATGATATCTAAATTCAGGCTGCTTCCCAATGTAACTCATAGTTCTTGAGAGGTACTCCATGCACAAGACAAACAGAAGAGGGGACATAGGGTCCCCTTGTCTGAGCCCCCTTTTAGAATGAAAAAAACCAGTAGGAGTTCCATTCAAGAGTAAGGTGAAGGTAGGACTAGAAACACAAGCCATGATTAACTTCACAAAAGACCTAGGGAACTGCAGAGCAATCATCATTTCCTCCAAAAATTCCCAGCTAACAGTGTCATAGGTCTTTTGGAGGTCTATTTTCAGCAAGCAGCCTTTCTGTTTTTGACTCTTTCTATACATGCTAATGATATCCTGACAAAGCAATGTATTATGCAAGATGCTTCTATTTGAAACAAATGCACGTTGAGCAGCTGACACCAGATCAGGGAGCACAAGTTTAAGTCTAGTACAAATGAGTTTAGTGATACATTTGTACAGGACTGAGCAGCAAGAGATTGGTCTAAAGTCACTTACACTGGAAGGACTCTTAACCTTAGGAATAAGAGTAATTGAAGTGACATTTATTGATTTCAAAAGCTTCCCTGTGCTAAAAAAATCCTTGACAGCAGCTATGATATCACCCCCAATCACATCCCAACTCTTTTTGAAAAAATAACTATTATACCCATCAAGGCCTGGGGCCTTGTCATTGGGTATAGAGAAAACAGCCTTCTTAACTTCTTCATCAGAAAAGTCACATTGAAGCATTTGCTGTTGAGCCTCACTGAGAATCATGCCTTCACTAATAATTTGAGGTTTGACCTCACACCTATTATCTAATTTTTCCCCAAGTAGAGAAGTATAGTAGCTAACAAAAGCATCATTCACCTCCTTTTCATCCTTCATCCATTGCCCCTGTTCATCTAGAATAGAATAAATTCTGTTAGCATTTCTTCTAGCTTTAATAGATTGATGAAAAAGCTTAGTGTTATCATCACCAAAGCTTATCCACCTCTCTTTAGCTTTTTGTCTCAAGAAGCTTATGTATGTAGCCTGAGCTTGTTTATACATCACCTGAGCTTGTTTATACATCACCTGAGCTTGCTTTTCAGCACTGGCAAGCTCAGTATCATGAGGGCTAGCATGCATCTTTTCCTGAACTGAAAGCAAATTCTGCTCAGCTTGAATAGCAGTGGCTTGCACATCAGAGAAGCCTTGCTTGTTCAGTTTCTTCAATTCCTCCTTTAAAATTTTCAGTCTCTGAGTGACTTTATACATCCAACATCCTTGAACTGGATGCTGCCAAGCTCTGTCCACAATTGCTGTATAACCTGGAGCTTCAGTCCACATATTGAAAATGTTGAAAGGCTTCCTTCCATGGTGCCTTTTGTGACTACTAACAATTCCAGGGCAATGATCAAAATCACCCTCGGGTAAGTAGAACACTGTAACATCCTCAAATCTCTCTATCCACCCTTCATTGACCATAGTTCTATATTGGAAAAAACCTTATGCACTCCCTCCTGCTTGTTTGTCCAAGTAAAGAACCTACCACTTTGCTTCATATCTGCAAGCTCACAATGCTCTACACAATCCCTAAAATCTTCAATTTCATGAAACCTGACCATAGAACCTATCCTTTCATCCACATTCAAAACAACATTAAAATCACCTAAAATAATCCATGGACTATCAACCTTCACCTGAGTAAGGGTCTTCCATAGAGAGCTTCTTTCCTTCTTGTCATTGGAACCATACACAAAAGAACACATGAAAGGTTCCAATTGCCCCTGAGGCTCAATTTTACAATGTATAACTTGATCAGTCATGACTTCAACAGCAACAGTGAAGGCACTAGGCAACCAACCAACTACTATTCTTCCCTGATCCACAATACAACTATTAGTAGTGAAACACCACCCAGGACAAAAGATTTTGGTAAAGATTACCCATTTTGGCAATCTTTACCTTAGTCTCCAGGAGGCTAAACAGGGCTATTTTGTGAGTTGTGATGAAATTTCTCACACTATGTTGCTTAGACACCCTATTCAACCCCCTAACATTCCATGCTAAGATACTATCCATTGCCCTCAGGGGCCTCTAACCCCTGCATCTCATCTTCCTGACCAGTGTCAACTTCATAAAATAATTCTTCTGTTGTAGCAGTAGTGAGCACATCAAACCGATTTCTAATTGGTGTATTCTTCTTGCTCTGATTCCCTGCCTTGCCCTGAGTTCCTACCTTGCTTACCTCAGTTACATCATCCACTCTAGTACCTCCGGCATTCACCATATTAACAGGCTTCTGTGTAGGAGCTTGTTTGACAACCCACCTCTTCTGAACTTTCTTAGGTTGTTGCTGCTTAACACAATCAGCTTGTACATGCCCATAGCCATGACAACTCGTGCACAAAACTGGATTCCAAGCATAGTACACATCTTGCTCTACAACATACCCCTTCTCATTCTTAAACTGAACCTTCTCTGGGAAAATCTGATCAACATCAACTTCCACCAACATTCTGGCATACATCAAAGTCTCCCTATTCAATGTAGGTCTATCTAACCCTCAAAAATTTACCAATTGGGCTAACAATTTTGCTTAGACACTTCTCACCCCAATACTTGAAATCTAAGCCATGAAGCTCAACCCAAATTGGAACTCTCTTCACAGTCTTCCTGTGCCAGTCCACATCTGGTTCCCATGCTTGGACTATCAAGGGTTTACCATCAAAAAAATGACATTCCTCAGCAAGAACTTGCTCTTTTTCCTCCATTGATCCAAATTTCACCATATAAATGCCCTTCCCAATTCCTGCAATCTTATCTAAGACCCTCTTTCCCCAAATTCTCCGAAAAAAACCATCAATTACATGTTGAGGGGGGTTGGCACCAAGCACATAGCACACAACAGAAGATGCCCAGAAATTAACTTCTTCTTTAATATCTTCCCAATCAATTTCAGGCATATCTTTAACCACAACACTAATCTCAGAATTATGTACATTCACAGCATTAGGAATAGCATCCACACCAGATTTCTCACCCACATTTAGTTCAATTTCATTCGACCAAGAAATCAATTTAGACCCATTTTCAGCATTAGGTGATTTAACATCTTTCGAACCACTATTGATCACAGTTAACCATTCAGAAAACAATATTTTCTCTTCTGATTGTTTTTTCAATTTTATAAGAGAAGATTTAGGCGATAAAATCTCACCTTCGTCCTCGCTCACTTCTGGGTCTGGTACTTTCAGGACTCCAACTCCAAGAATTTCATCCATGGGACGAGATTTCTTGGCATCAGCAGATGTCGGACCTACATATTTCATCTTCCCCTTGCTTACGCTTTTTGAATTCTTTGACCCACGAGGTTTGCCCATGGCGCCCAGCAGAACTGGAAACCCCGCGTAGAGAGAGTTTTCAAAAAAGGAGTTTTTTTCGAGGCTTATAGTAGCATCTAATGTTGCATAGTTCATTGGTTAAAATTTTATTGTATTAACTTGAGGTCACGTGGTCGAATCTTATTCGAAGCATGTTTCTAATTTTTTAATGTATGTTGATGATGTGGAACGAAACCACTAAAGGGATAGTGCCATGTGGCGTGTAAACTTGCTTGAGAATGCTTTTTAATATATTTGTATAGATATTATATGGACCTTTGTAAATTAATGGCAATTTTATACTTGGTTAACTTACAAGTTATAATGGATCAACTATAATTGGTATAATTGTGTTTGTTGCATACTTATTCAGTTATTATACTATGGCGGTTAATTTTTTTACATTCTTGTTATAAGTAAAAAATGTTTTTCCCCTTTAGTAAGTCTTATGTAAGATCGCCATATGTAAATAATCTTGTGTAACTCAAGAAAAGAAACAAGCTGACTAAGTAGAAGGAATTATATGTACAAATCACAAATGTTCTTAGGAACTCTTCTTTTGCTAATGGATGTTGTGTTAGATTTGTTCTTTTATGCAACAGATAAAATTACAGCTTTCATCTATTTTAACGTATGAACCCTGAACAAGTTCCTTAACGCAAAGTTTTATGAAAGCTTAGATCACAGTCGTTAACTCAACCCTAAAAGGAGGAGTTTTGCAAATTGAACAACAAAGACGAAACTATGGATTAGTACTGTAAATAAATGGGAGATTACTTATATAAATAATTTCAAATTCAAGATTTTTACTCAAATAATTATGACTTCACCCTCATCTCTAATAAGCCAAACTTAAAAATTGTCATTAGAAATAACGAAATGCCCAATGAAATTACTATTTATAACATTCAATTGCATGCTTTCGAAAACTTTCTTTCCCCTCGTACATCCGATGTACCTTTCATCTCCTTCTCTTAGTTTATACATTAGATCTATGGTTACTCTCATTTTTTTTTAAATTTCCTCCATCTCCATATCATGAAAATAACTTCACTCTTTTTCTCTGATCTACACAAACTTTTTTGCTTCCTTCTCATCTAAATGAACTTCTCTCTCTCTCCTTTTATCTCTTTGAATTATTGTTACAGAATGGGGTTATTGAAACATTATATGTATCAGAAATTAGGGTTGATTGAAATGTTAAGGTTAAGAGGGTGCTATAGCATTACGCCAAGTTATCTGCAGTAGTACCATCTATATAAATATATATAAGCAAGTCTACGCGCCACATGTCACTCTCCCTTTAGTAGTTTCATTCAATGTCATCATTATGTACATTTAAAAAAACTACAAACATGCTTCATATAAGATTTCACCACGTGACCTCAAGTTCATATACTAAAATTCTAACCAATAAGCTATGTAACATTAGATGATATTTTTTAACATGAAAATGTTAATAACCCGTGGAATCGCCAGGGGCTTAAAACTAGTTTGGTATGATACTCCGTTAATAATATAGGTATGACTGATGGACTTGTTCAAAGAAAATTGAAGTCCACCCCATAACAGTGTTTGTCTTTGTCATTGTATCATATCATCGTGTCAACTATCCAAAATTTTCACTAATAGATTTTTAAGATATTAACCGTAAATTTATGCTTTCATAAGCATGAAACTCAAAGCATTGAAACTAATGGAAATAAGAAGTTCAATGTACTTCGTTCTTTTTTACTTACAGCATGTGAGTTAGATACACAGATTAAGAAAGAGATAGGGAATGTAAACAGACAAATCATGTAATAAACTGGAAATCTAGAATACCAGTAAGCGAAAAAGCTCGGGTTATCACATGTAATCTATTTTAGACCAAGTTGTCCATTTACCTTAAAGCTTAAACACCAGTAAGGAAAAGTGAAATCAAAGCAATTCAAGCAACCAATACAATACAGTCATACAGAAGCTCTCAGCTCTATGTATGCACCATTTCTGCTGCCCAATCGAAGAGGGCAACAAGAGAACATGAAAGCAATATGCAAGAGTAACCACTAATATCACAACGACAAAGCCATGGCAGCAGCAAAATATACAAGAAAGCGGGCCATTATGTCAACAATATGATACAGTTGCTATACAGGGGCCAAAGGGGAAGGGGAGTCTACAATTATTTGAACAGCAAAAACCAAACTAAACGGAATGAAGCCATAACCCACAAGGTAATTGCCGTTGAAATACAGAAATTTAATACGCACCTCCTTCCAAAGAGCAGGAAAGGAAGTATTCACATAAAAAAGCAGCATTCTACAAAAATGCATTTGGTATAGTTACTTTTTTTTTTGGGCAAGGAGAAACCTTGACAGGTTGGGGGAGTAAAGGGAATCCCCACTTGCCAAGGATGAGAATCGATCCCAAGACCTCTTGGAACTAGGAGAGATGCTCTAAATCCCTCACTCTCATTTCGTATGGTTACTGGTGTCAGCTTCTGCAACTCAGCACGGCTGCTCAACAGAAGGTAGCAGATCTAATAAATAAAGTGCATTTTACTCGGAAAAAATACGGTGAGTAAAACAAAACCAAAACTTCAGGCATGGGATAGCACAATTTATCAATTAGTGAGAGGAAGGAAATGCGGGAATGAATCAACCAGAAAAACCCACCACAGTGATATACGATCAAAATTTTCGCTTTAGATGCCATGTTTTTACATGTTTATGGAACAGGAATCAGCAACAAGACTCCTAACCTGTGACTATCATTAGTAAAGTAAGAGACTATTTTTATAGGAACAAAGACAAATCATATGTAGTAAGAATGAACAATACGGGAAAGAATGGATAAATTATAAAAAAAAGCGCATACAAATACTTCTGTTTACAGTGATAAAGACCGTCAACATCCATTGCTGGGAGGTTGAAAAGAAACGGATGGTATCAAAGCAATTGAGGCTTTGGATAACAGGTATTAGACTCAACAGTGCCAGCTATCTACAGAAAGGACAACTAACCAAAAGCGGACCCAAGAATAGATTCACAGCATGGATAGCAAAGCGCCCAACATGATTTATTCATTTTTCTATTTTAGTTAAGCTGATTTATTACAAAAGGAGATGGGGATCGGAGACTTATGAACACATGAGTATACTCACTTACCGCCCATCCTTTTATGAAGAGAGTTAGATGATGACTTCTTGGTAGTTGGCCTTCGTCCATCTTCTACAAACTGGAACACAAAATTAAAAAACATGAAAGAGAGACTAAAATTAGGTGATGCAGGTTTCAGAAAACAAACAAATGACTTGTACAATAAACAAAAGATTGTATACTCAAGAAATCGGGTAAAACAAGTTATAATTTAAATATCAATAAATGGACTCAGTTGTCAGTACTCTGGAACCATAGTTTTTGAGTGCTTTTAATGACATAATACATAAGTATATTTCAAATCATAGATCGACAGCCATTACTAGAACAAGAGGAACGATAACTCGTACAACAACAACAACAACAAAAAAGGCAATACAGAGTAAGACAAGCAAACTCCTGCAATAATTGACCACTTGTCCAACACCAAATCTGTTCACGACACTGACAGAACTAGCCAATTTCAAGCCAACACCTAAAATTCGTAAAATTAAGTTGCTAAACAAATAGCCAACTATAGCTTACTACAATACTCCCTCCATGTTGATTTTAATTTACTCACTTCACTTTGGGGGAGAACCAAGGAGGAAGTCCAAAAGTGAGAGAGAAACTGGAAAGGTGGAGAGAGAAATGGGAAAAGTGAGAGAGAAACTAAAAAGGTAAAGAGAGGAATTTTAAGGTGGATTATTAAATTAAAAAGTGGATCACATATGAGTGGAAAAGGAGGAGAAAGTAGGCAGGACATGCAAAAAAATAGAAAATAATGTATAGGTTATAAGAAACGGACTAAAAAAGAAAGCGTGTAGATTAAATAGAAAAAGAAGGATAAAATTTTAGTCATCTGTTTAGAAAAAAAGGGATAAAATTTGGCAGGCTGGAGTCCGGGTAACTTTCACAATTGGTTTGTAACTTCGCAAGGTAAATCACTACAGAGTTTCTAACCTCAAAATCCGACATCCGTCCACAGTCTCTATTGCTGACCATCATAAACTTAAAAACCTCATTTGCAAATACATAAAGCCTTTTGGTTATAATATATCCACGTGTGAGTGACTTGTTCACTCTAATTTTTGGTGCAGGTCATGAAGGGTGTTAAAATATTGTTGGGAGTTTCAATCTTCCAGAGACGTAAAGTTTTAAGGATGGGGAACTACATGGGATGCCTTTTTTATGGCAAGGCACCAAGAACTTAATGCAATTCCCACACGCCAAAAGCACCCTTTAAGCAAGGCAATGTATCTTTCATAAAAGTTCCGAATGCTCACTACAAACTCAAGTGTGATGCACTATGATCATACGATCGGCCTCACATTACCTTCCATATAATGTATTTCTCAAATCATAATATCAGAGGATCTAGTATCCACACGTCCACGTATGCCAGTCTGTTTACTGAGGAATGATGATTTCACAAATCAATAGTAACATGGACATGATACAAAATGCAATAGGCAAAGATTTCAAGAAAACAAAGTAGAAATTAAAAAAGAATGAATAAAAGGATGAAAGAAAGTTGGCCAGAACATACTACACACTAATCAAGCACACACAATGTTGTACAGATATCAGAAAGGAGACTTACATAGCGAAACCAACTTCCATTTTCAAGGGTCACTATTTGGTAGCACCATGTGAATCTATCGCCATGACGATTGCTTAAAGTTAAGGTTATCCAAATTCCAACCTCCCTCAGGCTCCTTCCTTTTCACAGGGCCTCCCATGCTATACATCCTCGCCTGCTCCTCTGCAAGGGACTGTGAACTCATGGTGGAGACCTGCCTGGATACAATTGGCAGTGACTCATCTCTACCCTCCACATCCGAAACGCCTGGGCCGGAATTGAGATCTAGACCTTGCTTTCCCCACCTATGATTGCTTTCAATTACACTATTATTGCTCACGTCTGGAATAGAGCGAGAAAAAACATATGCTTGAGGATACTGGAATGGAACTGCTGCTGCATTTCCAACCAACTGTGAAGGGATAGCAGAAATCCGCCCACCGGCAGTTGGGTCCATGAACCCAGATGACCCACCAGCCAGGGCAGATGTCGGGAGAGGAAAACCTGTCCCATATGGCAAGAGTGGATATTGAAAAGAGGCTGGATGGAAAGGCAAAGCAGGAGAAGATGATAACACTGATCCCCTGTAGGCGTCGGAATTAAACGATAAGGCTGAGATTGGATCACCCACAACACGCTGGGGACCACCACCTACCCCAACAATAGAAAAACCTTCTCTATTGGGTAAAGCTGATGGTGTCACACTTACTGAGTAGCTGGTTCCTGGAGGATACCAAGCAAAGCAATTCCCTGTATCAGAGCTATTAATTTTAGGCCCCAACAGTGGTTGGAACGGAAAGTTGCCACGGTTATGTTGACTAGATAATAGTTGCTCAACAGGTATTTCCTCAGTTGCAGGCCCATTGTTCAAATCAAAATCCCTCTTACTACTTGTTGCACCATTAGAAAAAACATCTGATGTTGATGGGTTGCCATACTGAGTCGAAATTTCAACTCTCTGTATATTGCTAGCCATGTGTCGTCCCATGTGGGACAGATCGAGAGCTTCATCAACTTTATTCAAATCAAGGTCAAGTCCTCCAGAGCTACGCGCAGATGCTGTATTCATCATCTCACATACAGGATTATTTCTAACATCAGACTCCTGACCAGAACCTTCATCTGCCACATTAAGGTCAATATCCAAAGGAAACCGAGCCGGTTTGCAAGCAGGGGAATCAGGAAGAGGAGCTTTGATGGGACCCAGAGGCACCTCCATGACTTTTCTGGGCTCAGCTGGACGAAATGCACTTGTAGCAGCTGATCCTTTCCATCCAAATTCTTGCTTATTCCGCAGCAAGTCCTCGGCTGGAACAAACGGCCCCTTAGCTGCAGCAGCAACAGTAACTGATGCTGGAAGACCACATGATGCAGAGAAAATAGGGATTTGCAAGGGGCTGATTGAACAAACAATATCTGGGCATGGACCAGCAGCAAAGTTGATAGGCTCGGCATTCTTCCCCTCATCTACATTAAAGCCTTCATTCAGGTCAAACCCGAGCTTTTTATCCACATTTGGACACCCAGAAGCAGATGACAGAACATTTTCTGCAACAGATCCACTATTCTCTTTATTATTATTTTCCACTGCAGTAGTTGACTTTGTTACTTCTGCAGTTGAATGTAATTCTGCTTCCAGCAAAGCAACTGCAGAGGAGCTTACTTGTGAGGCTGAACTGCCAAACTGCTGTGCAGAAGCTTTTGTGTTTTCTGAGTTCTGATCCTTGCAGCTTCTGTCAGGATATACATCAGCACAAATTACTACACATTCACCTTGTTTCTCAGGTACGGAAGAAGGTTCATACTCTTTCTTTGATATCATATTGCCTGCCTGACTGGCAAGGTCCACAACATCCTCAGTTTTTTCAGATTTAATTTCAGTTGAATTTACAGCAGCCAAATGATCACTTTTACCAGAGCAAACCATCACTGCCATCTCAGTTGTAGCTGTGGGATCAGATTGCAATGGTACATCAAGTGAACTATGCTCCAACGCGATTTTGTGTTGAAGCCCTCCACTAACGTTATTTTTTTCATCCTCACCATCCGAAGCAAGGCATGAAGCAGTATCTTTGTGAGCTTTTTTCTCAATTTCATCATCAAGAGAGGTGACCTTAACCTTATCTTCAGCGTCCGAAGAAACAACAATCCCCTGACTTGCAACTGAAAGATCATTTTGACTCTCTTTCTTGGCAACTATAACTTTTCCGTTGATAGTTTCAGCATCAAGATCACCTACGCTCCTCCCCGTTGTGCTTGCTACAGACACAGTTGGAGAGGCAGTGCCTATTTTTCCGTCCAATGTCCCATTGTTCTTCAAGCACCCTTCAACACTTTGATGTAGATTCCCACTCACACCACACACTTCACTACTTTCCTCATTAACTTTTGCAGCAGATGCAACATTGATATGATTGTCAGTGCCAGCAAAATTAGTTGAATGACCTTGTTGAATGACATCTTCATGACGCAGCTGCTTTTGACTGTCAACATGGTTGCTACTGGAGTTTTCAGCCAAGTTGAGATTTCCGTGAGGAGAGAGAGGTGAAAAAATACCAGACATTGAGATTTCTCCAGCAGCTACACTAGCAAGCAGATTCATCCCAACATCATCACCAGATAACGCAGACCCAGTAGCTTCTGAGAACTTAGCACAGCTTTCAATTAAAGCATTCATGGAGCTGAAAGAAGAGGCATACGCTTTACTAGACTTGATCTCAGTTCTTGAGGGTGAACAAGCAATTTTTGTAACATTGGGTAATCTCCTAGTTTCTATCGTTCTTTGGTGTGCAGAAGCTGAAGATCCATCAACCTCAGGAGATTGGTGAGAGTCGTGTTTATTACGCCTCACAGAAACATCAGTCACGTCGTGCTTCTCTGAAAGAGCAGGAGACGATGCTCTGCTATTTCCGCAGGAAATATCCTCTATACAGCCTCCACTAATGCTTTGTGCAGGACCCCGAGCTCGGTTAGAAATCTTGACAATAAGCTTATGATTGTTGCTTTCTTGAACAGAAGCTTCCATTGCATTATGGGATAGCTTATCTACAGCTGACTTTCTGGCCATTGATGAGCTTCTATTTGATGCAGTTTCTATCTGAACACCAGAAGATGGACCGTTAGCTGATATACGGTGCTTGGAGCTACTGCCTACAGTTTTATTCAAACTCGTAGATGCAGCAGTAGAGCTCCTAGTGTCTTCCCTTCCAGATGGAGCCAAATTTTTAGCCTGGTCACTAGAGCATTGACTGTTGGTGTGGGATTGGCTAGAACTGCTGCTTTTATCCTCCCTTGCCACTGCCTGAGGCTCAGAGCTTCCACCATTAGCATCTATCCTAGACTGTCCATCTTTATAGTTATCAGTTATTGAACTAGGTGACAATGTTGGTCTCGCACCAGGATGTGCCGATGCAGATTTGGAATTGGAATCCCCTGATACGGGTTTCATTGAAGCAGATTTCAAGGAAGTGTGATGCGTCACAGAACTCCTAATGGCTGCATCTGATCCACTAGGGTGCCTACTAGCACCATGAGAACTGTCATGCTGAGATCTGCCTGGCCATGGAACAGCTTGATTTGAGCCAGATTTTGTGACATGGATACTCATTTCAGCCTCGACACATTTCTTCCATGTGTCAACCAAACTCCTTGCTTTCTTCTGGATTTCAGAGTTTTTGTGAGAACGTAAATGATTGACAGATTTGCCGATGTTACACACCTGTAATGCATTAAGGTTCACAGGGAGCTTATCCAATGCACGAAGTAACACCAGGAGGAAATCATCCACAGACATATCACTGTTTTTTATGTTTCCTGAATCGCCAAATTTACCCTTGTGAACTTCCTGGAGCCATTCATTTAATACATGTAGACCTTTAAGCTGAACAAACTGATTAAGGCAATCAAGCTTCTCTGTAGCAGCTATAACACCAGCGAGCATGGATCGCCCTGTCAAGTTTATCTTAATCTCAGAATTCTCTGGCTGCATGAGTCGAACCAGCCTCCCAACAGCTTCAGAATCCACAAGGCCTCCTTTCGCAGTAATTTTAGAAATTTCCATGTTAAACGTGCTTTGAGATCTCAACTGACCAGAGTCCCCATCATCAGGTCTTGTGGACCGCTCTCGTTTAATGGCATGAAAAGACTGATCACCTCTTTCTCTCTTTTTCCCCTTTCTGTGAGAAGAGAGGTTAGAGCTGCTAGTCTGCACACTGTCCGGACTATGTTTCAAAGGTGACGTCGCTGCTGAACCATTCACTGGTTTTGGAGAACGGGGACCTTGCTGCTGTTCTGCTGATGTGTGCATTTCTATGTGTGTTTTATGCAACAGTCGATCTACCTCTTCCTGCTGCTCCTGTAAATATGAACCAAGACACATTTAATGCCAGAATCAAGACAAAGCAAACACAGGATCTAGGAAAGAAAAAAATAAGAGAGAGCAACTCAACCATATTGGCAACTTCAGGAACTTACATCAATAAAGTCCTGATCGGTCAGCCACCACAAACACTTGTTTGTAATGTCATAAACTCGCCGACACACAAATGAAGAAACCCCGCGGGGAAGTTCAACACCTTTAGGCAAAAATGCAACTTTACACGGGTGAAGTAATGATACAGCAGAAATCTCATCACTGTGGAATGAGCAGAAAACTTCGTTCGGCGCAGCTTCAAGCGCAGCGCCTTTCAGAACTTTAACTTCAGCAGGTCGATAAAGCCAAGTCACAAAGAGCTTTAAGTTACTTTCTTTTCCGGATGTCCAACAACGAATTAAACCTACAAAAGGTGGAGAGTCTTGGACGGGATTGAAAAGAGCACAGTCACCAGCAGTGATCTTGCGACCATCCTACAAAAAAAAAGATCTTGTCAAAATCATTGCCAGTCAGAACTTCCATGCAGCAAACTGTTGTCAAATGCCAACTCATAAAACATCAAACGAGTAAAACAGCAGCAAATTAGAGAAGCTTGGCTACCAAAATATGCAGACAACAAAAAAGTATCTCTATCTAGTATGTGCAAATTCACCACAGTAGATCATATATGATCCCTATGAGAAATCGAAACCCTGGGCGTTGTGGGAAAAGAAAAGATGACATACATTTCTTAAATGACATATTTGTATCAAGTCAAATCCTGCAAAACACTGAAATCTCCACATGAACTGCAAATTACAGGACTGAATCTTCATGAAATTTATTCCTTTTAGATCGGTAAAAATTAGCCCTGCTCTGGACCGCCTATTTGAGGTTGCAACCCAGCACGATGCAAGGACACATATAAAAAACCCCCTGACCTGGTACGAATCAAACCCCTGACACATGGATGCGAGGTTGAAAGGGTGATACCTCAACCATCCCTCCTAGCTAAGTCATCTTCATGATCTTCAGTAACTAAATACCATTAACAACTACAAGGTAGATACGGACTGTGAAATGTAAGCAGAAGTCAAAAGGTATTACAAAGTGGCTTTCAGAAGGTAAGACCCAGCAACTCGGAGCAATATAAAATTATAAATCAACTACATAAAATTAAGGTTTCGTCGTTTCGCCAGTAAGTATATCTGTAAGCATTTCAGTAAAATAATTTAAAATTGTAGCATATGTAAATCAAAAATTGAACAAAATAAAGAAATAACTATACATCTTCTAACCACAGTCTAACTTCACATTCCGATCTCTCATTCTGCAAGCACCACTGGACGGCAGAAACAGGCACATATAAATTCAACACTATCCAGAGTGTCACGGTCCGAGTGTTTAAGGTGAATTCTAACACAGAAGTAATAAGTAGTTGAATACATAAAAGCGTGATAAGTGAAGAATGCAATCCTCATCAGAGAATGGATGCAACAATTGCCGTAAAAAAGGTGACAGCTAAGACAAAACTACTCTATAACAAATAATGCCTTCAGATCGCAGATCTCACCAAAGAACTTTGGGGATTACGGAGTTTTAAAAAAAAAAACATACGTATAATTTATCACTGTTAAGGAGGCCTATAGAATTTGAACTATCACCCTATCTAGTAAAATAATTTAGAGCTTCGGAAAACCTTGATTCTAATTTTCAAAACTTAGATTGCATAAAGCATGAGACACTTTTGCTACCTACCCATTATAAGAGCCAGAAGCACATAAAGTGATTGAAATCCCAAATACATGACAAAGAAATCATCATAGCTACAGTGAGCTTACAGTGGCTTGTACAATATGCTGAACATTATAAAAGAACATAGGGAATATGAAGCGTCTACTTTGAGATGGTCCTCTTGCACAATGAGATAGAGAATAAAAGGGAAAGTATAGTACTACTTTCAACACTACTTTCCTCTCTACTTCCCGCACTCAGACCCCTCCACACACCCTCTCTCCCCCCAATGAGATGAAGGTGAACTATTACTGGCCACTAGTCACCAACTGCAAAATTGACCTCTGAAACTTCCCCACTTCCTCTCCTACTACCTCTGTTTTCTTTTAGTTGCAACATTTGCCTTTTCACATTTATCGAGACACTTATTTGAACGTTAATATCTCATATTGGGTGTAAGTAAAAATTATAAAAATTTGATATTTGGAATCATCGCATTGAGACGAATCTAACAAGACCCCACTTGACTATGTTTTCTCTTATATAATGGTGCGAGATTACTTAACAAAGTTGGTTGATGAATAGTGCCAAAAAGCAAATGTTGCAACTAAAAAAAAACAGAGGTAGTATAACTCTATGAACTACATTAAAGACTCCACCCATCTCACTTTCTCTCTCTTCAACCATGGTGTGGAGATCTCACTCATTTCTCCATTATTCCACTAATTTGGTTACCAATATCTTCTTTGTACTCTCACTTATTTTCCATACTTCCCTTGAAACCAAATTAAGGAAAATCAATGTACAAATGTGTTCTCCTTTGGAAAATGTTTCTCATGGAAAACCACTTTGCATCGAGAATGTATTCTGTCCAACTAAACACACCCTAAAAGTGAAACCACCATTACATTGTAAATGGAAGCTAGTAATGTCAAGTCGGTTTCTTCGGCTCTTTGCACATTATAATCAATAGACATAGTTCAGCTTCATCTTATAGAATGAACGACTTAAGGACTAAGCTTAGCCAAGCAAAGCATGGAACCACATGCCTAACCAGCTAGTTCATGTCAGCCCATTGGGCCATGTCGTCCTAGCCCATTGCTCAAAGAAACTTGAAAAAGATCAGTTTCACAAACTTCTACACCATTTAAGAACGTAAAATAATATTAATTTACAAATTTTCAGTAATCATATTTTGCGGAATTTCTACCATAATAATTTACAGACTCGCAATAACAATAAGTTGGGACTTTGAAGATCATAAAAGCAAACATTTTATGGTTGACTAACATAAATACAATTAATATTGGAACCCTATCTATATTATACTTCATCTGTTTTTTTCCTAATGCATCATATGAGATTTCACGCTTGTCAATGCACAACTTTTACCGTTTATGTCTCTAATTATCTATTAGTAAAAAATTGAAAGTTGCTATTTTGAATATATAAAAGAGACAAATATCAGTAATTTTAAGATGCCGAATTTATCTCGATGCATATTTTCAGAATATCAAATGATCTTCAAACAAAAATCTACAGGAAAATAAAATGGTTTCAGTAATACATCCTGTATTTGAAATAACAAACACTAATCTTAAAATTCCTAATCACAATAATTACATATATATAAAAGCCTTGAATCTCCTGTAATTGAACCAAGCCAATCGAAAATTGAAGCAGCAAAAATACCTTAAAGAAAGAAGAAGTTGAAGAAACACTAACACCTGCTACAATGGAAGTCGAGGGCACGGAACACATGTGCCGCTTCAAATTCCTATTATCGCCGCCTTTCCGCACACGCATAGTAACCTTGCATTTTCTCCTTTTTCAGCTTTCACCATCAATTTCAATCCAAATTTCTCCAATTAAACCCTAATTCTCAAAAATTCGACTTACAGAAAGGTCGAAATTAAATCCAATTCCACGATTCGGCGCATCAACAATCCCTAACTCAATCTTTGATACCAAAAATCCTAACCTTTTTGTCGTGGATAAACTAGGGTTAACGTTTTGCAATAATTTAGGGATTAAATTAGGGATGAAAAAGTAGACAGCTCAGATCCAGCGAATGAATATGAAAATATTAACCGCCTTTAAGGATGAATTCGAAAATCGACGATTTGCCAGAGATTTTGAGTTGAGCGAAGAGAGAGAAAATTGCGAGAGAATGAGAGAGGGTGGGGAGGGAAGGGGTAGCAGTGACGAGTGAGACTACGACACACGGCAAAACGAGAACGCCAATCCGTAGTCCGTAGATGCTACGTACAGTATTGGTTAGGTACACGAGACACAGGAGGCTAGAGTAGTTGGCTAGATCTACGACTTTCAGCGGGAAGTCAGGGGACAAATGTTACCAAGTTAGGCTTAACCCTCCGTTGTTTTGTTTGTAACCTTTTAAAAGGGAACCTCCGCTCTTCCTCATTGTAGCAAGGGATCAATCTCTAGTCTCTCTCCTATGGGCGATGGTACCATTGAAACTTAAGAGTCTTTGATTTGATATGCTATGTAAAGTAATAGTTTGCACATCACGTTTCGAAGCACAACCTAAAAAGTACAAAAGCACGAGCTCAAATGAAATGGTATCATGGAAAATAAAGTTGCTATTTGTTACGAGTAATTTCTTTTTTCTATTTAAAAGTTTTTTATGATTTATTGAAAAACATCGTTTTACTCTCATGTTCTTAATTTTTTGTCTAGTTAGTTATCTCCATGTTGAATGTCATCAACTTCTCTCAAAGAAGATTCACGAAAAAAGAAAGATCCTTAAGAATGTTTATCAAAATCATTCATTGAAGTTCAATTACTAATTTAGTTACATAATTCAAGTAAAGGGCAAAAAACTAGCAAAATTCAAATTTTGAACATATTATGGAGTTGTGGTAGCTGACGATAAGATGTACAACCAATGATACACAAAGAAGAACAACAAACGTCAAAATTAGAAAACATAATCTAAAAACTTTGTGAGATGTGCATTAAGTTATCTTATGTTGCTACTTCGCTTCCTACAAGGCTAATGATGATAAGCCAATCGGTGCATTTTCTTTTCTTTTTTTGTATTATTTCATATTATCTTCAATTGTAAATCAATAATATCATAAATCTACTTTACTTAATAAGTATAGACGCATGCAATTAATTATATATCGTCTTAACAACTAAATCTTGGTAACGAACACTTCAATTTTGCAAAAATACTTACTTTACTGAAAAATGAACATTGGTGAAATTTGGTAATGAATATTGTACATCAAACATGGTGTTGAAGACACTCCACTCTTAAGACAAAAGATATATATGTGCAGCTAAAGCCTATTGTAAAAGAACAACTATGAATCAACATCGTATTTACAAAATATAATCAATAAGAGCATAGATAGTTGAAAGATGCCATTTTTAAATTCATATATGATATCAATTTACTTCAATACATAATTCAAGAGATAACTACAATCACCTATTGCTCAAACCTTTTATCATCTTCCTTAAGTGCCTCTTGATGAGCCACACATAAAACGATGTTTTGCATTGGGGAAAAAGAGCCTTTTGTAGTTGGCATAGTTAGAGCTTTGTCTTTCATGATTGTACTTAACGACCTTGCTCAAATACTCTTTAGAAAAGAATTAACATGCCAAACAAATGACTCGGTAGACTGAAGTCTCATCAGTGGGAAAGTCAATACCGCACGTTACATTATTGGCATGTTGGTTCATCCCAGCAGGCAGACTTAGAAATCATATTATATTTATTTGTATACTAGGTACATGGCATCCTGAACAACTAAATCACTAAACACCTCGATACACACAACATCACAGACACCGACATTACTAGTTATTAAGTTGTTATTGTCTAATGACTCAGTAGTCAATAGTTGCCTTCTTATAAAAGATAATTGCTTGTCTTTTACTAACATATAAATATAGCTTGCTTATAATAAATCATGCGGTGTTCAACAATAACGAGTACGTTGGCATCATTTTCAATCTAACAACTTGAATTTTCCAACCAATTTTTCACAAAAAGATAAGCAATAATGGAAAGTACTTTTGATCGACTAATATCATATTATAACATGACACTAATCGAAATAAAATTGAAGAGAACCAAACTCGAAGCCCATATCTACTTCCAATAAAAGTATTCTTACTGACCCAATGTAATACTCCGTATTTTTGGGAGTTATTCTTTTATAAATAAGGAAATATAAAGAATAAAGTGAAAGTATTTTTAATATTATTTACAGGAAAAATATAGTTTGGGTAAGCCTACAGTTATAATTTAACTCTACAACCTACTTTTGTACCTAATTATATTATAGTTTGGTTTCGTTTTATTTTTCAAATAAAATAAGAAATCGGATTTTGAGTTGGAAATAAATTCTATTAAACCTAGGTTTACCATGCTATAAATAAGAGAATAGAAAGAGGAAAAAAAAACTCTACAAATTAAACTTTTACAAGCAACCGTGTTTTCTTTTTACCCCAAGAGAACTTTTTCTCTCTCCTCCTTCCTTCTTCTCTTCTACTGCGTTCTTCCTTCTCTCCCTCTCCCTTGTTGCTTCTTCGACCACCTGCTACTTCGTCGACCACAGTAGCTCGTCGGCAGTCAGGGACTCGAGTGCTGCGCGTCGCGAGGCCGGTGGAGGAGTTCGCCGCAGGCGTCGGTCGGTGAGGGCTCGCGAGGGTGTGCGAGTTGTGGTCGCGCGCGAGGCTTCGTGACTGGGTTCGTCGAGTGGTGGTTTGAGCGTGCTTGTGTCGCGCAGGTCAGTCGATCAGTTGGAGGTTCGAGTGGTGGTCGGCGTCGACGTCGTCGCCGGTGGTTGTCGCCGGAGAGTTGGAAATAAGAATTTACAATTAAATTAAGTAGGAAATAAGGTGAACTGAACATGGCCTAAACCACCAAAAAAATACGGGAAATTTCCTCAGGTACCCCTGAGGTTTGGCGTAATTCTCAAATTACCCCTCACATTTGGGGAATTCCTCAGATACCCCTGAGGTTTGTGTTTGGGTCTAAAATACCCTTACTATGGACGGAAACCTAACGCCGTTAGGTTTTCCTCTCTTTCTCCCCAATTTTCTTTCTCTCCACCCATCATCCTCCATTGATGAACCTTCCACCCCACTCTAAAGCCCTAACCACCCAACCCCCACCACCTCTTCTTCCCCCCCCCCTGCACCCCCCCCCCGCAGCGCCCTCCCCCCCAAATCCCCAAAGTCTCTCTCGTATCCTCTCGCTTTTTTACCTCGCCGGAAACCGCCGTTTCCTCGCTGTTGATGTGCGGTATTGGCTCGCCACTGTTGCTGCCGGAGTTGTTGTTGTTGCTGCCGTAGCTTTCCCCTTCCCCTGCTCGCGTTTTTTCCTCTCTCCTTCGCTGCTGCTCTCGCCGCCGCGCGTTGCAGCCGCTGCTGGTGTTGTTGGTGGTGCTCCTCGACGGGGGTCACTAGTATTCTCTCTCTCCTCTCGGTGGGCGTGTGGTCTCGCCCTGTTCTCGTTCTTCTGTGCTCGTGTTGCTATTGTGTCGTTGTTAGGGATGGAAATGGATGATGGATCATCCATCATCCGCTTAACCCGATTTTATTAAGCGGGTTAAAACCCGAAATAAATGGATGAAAAGCGGGTGGCGGGTGAAGCGGGTGGTGGATGCGGGTGAGATTTTTTTCATCCGTCACCCGACCCATCACGCCATCACCCGCTTAACACCCACCCATCATCCATATTATCAATTACACATGTTTATTTACTTACTTTATAAAAAATTTAGTTGAAAATTTTAATAAATATGTATCTTATGGCATATTTTTTTGTAAAAATTGTTATATATCTCCTCACCTGATAACCACCCGAACCACCCGTTCACCCGATGGATGACGGATGGATGGATGCGGGTGATGGTTTATGCGGGTGATGGATGGATGCGGGTGGAGCGGATGGATGCGGGTGGCGGATGCGGGTGAAGCTCCACCCGCCCCGAACCCGATCCATTTCCATCCCTAGTCGTTATTCTTTGCTCGGGGGGGGGTGGGGGGGTGGGGGGGGGGTGGGGAGCCGCTTCTTGGGTGGTTAGGCCCGGGTTGGTGGTCTTTGTCGTAGCCAATACCGCGCATCAACAACGAGGAAACGGCGGTTTCGGCGAGGCAAAAAGCGGGGATACGAGAGAGAATTTGGGGATTTGGGGGGAGGGGGCTGCGGGGGTGGGGTTGCAGGGGTGGGGGAGGGGGGGTGGTGGGGGTTGGGTGGTTAGGGATTTAGAGTGGGATGGGAGGAGAGAGAAAGCTTGGAGGTTCATCAATGGAGGATGATGGGTGGAGAGAAAGAAAATTGGGGAGAAAGAGAGGAAAACCTAACGGCGTTAGGTTTTCGTCCATAGTAAGGGTATTTTAGACCAAAAACAAACCTCAGGGGTATCTGAGAAATTCCCTAAATGTGAGGGGTAATTTGGAAATTACGCCAAACCTCAGGGGTACCTGAGGAATTTTCCCAAAAAATAAAAATTGACTATAAGATTTAGTACATATATGTTGAAAAAAGCGTGAAAAGAATATTACGTCAATCAAATATCTTATCAATCACTTCACAAACACAATCAAGTACTCCCTCTGTTTTTTTTTATCATTCTCACTTTCCTGTGCGCGTCTCTCAATGCAACTCTTTGAACTTAAATATCTTTCATTATATATTAGTAAAAATTATAACGATTGAATATTAATAATGTACTAATTGAGACGAATCAAACAAGAGCCCACATGACTATATTTTTTCTTATAAATTGAAAAAAAATTGAGAAGATTCTCTCTAAGTATGAATAGTGTCAATATTCCAAGTGAGAAAGATAAAAAAAACAGAGGGAGTATTACATAAAACATAATATTCAATCAATTATCAAAGTGAAATGATTTATTTAACATAAAAGACTATGTTAATACAACATAAGAAATCCTAAAAAAATTCACATAACATTATTTTATCATTCATCAAGTTTAATTTTAAAAATTTAAAAGAAAGAATAAGTAAAAAAAAATTAATAAAAGATTGGTTAATTGATAGAAGCTTAACCTACGACATTTAGCAAACAAAAAATCTAATGTTCAAAATTTTACCCCTATTTATACCCAAAAAGACTAGAATTTATATTTGAAAAAATAAAAAAAATCAAGCACGCATCGCGTGCATAATTTACTAGTTTGAAACAATTGGAGGAAGTATCATCGAGAAGTTTATTACACATCATGCTACTTTTTAGTGTTAAATACTTGACATTTTGAATAAAAAATCACTATATACTTAAATACTTGACATTTTGAGATCATCGTTAATCAGACAACCAAATATTTCCCCTCTTTCTCTCTCTCCTCCAAGTAATTCTGTTCCTTCTCTCTCTTGGTTTCATAAACTCCCTCCATTGACATCTACCAGTGAGCTTACATCAAGCTACTATTACACAAAATCTCTCGCAGATCGTCGATTTTCGAATTCATCTTAAAGCCGGATATATTTTCTCACTCTTTCACTGGATCTGAACTGTATACGTTTTCATCCAAAATCTAATCCCTAATTTATTGTAAAAAGTTAACCCTAGTTTATGGGAGAGGAAAAAGTTAGGGTTTCTGGTATCGGAGATTGATTCAGGGATTGTTGATGTGCTGATAAATTTGAGCTTTGTCGAAGTTGAATTTCCGAGAATTAGGGTTTAAGTGGAGAAATTGGGGCTGAAATTGATGGTGGAAGCTCAAGAAGGAGAAAATGCAAAGGTATTATGCATGGGGAGGAAGGTGGCGAGAATAGGAAATTGAGTCGGCATATGTGGTCAGTCCCTTCGACGACGACGACGACTGTAGCAGGTGTTAATGGTTTTAATTGTTCTTCATCATCTTCTTTTTTTAAGGTATTTCTTGTTTCTTCAAGATTATATTGTTTACAGAATTTTTTTTTATGTATTAGGATTGTTAAAGATTAGTGTATATTGTTTCAAGGACATAATATATTACTGTTAATAGTTTTGTATTTTGTTAAGAATTTTTGTTTGAAGAGTTGTTCTAATTGTAGACTTATTGGTTCAACTTAGAGCCTCGTTTGTAGAATGTTGTACTTCAATGGAATGAACTTATAACTGGTTTGCGGTTAAGTCGAATGTGAATTATGAACTCTTCCCCTCCCCCCTCTCCTTTTTAAGATATAGAATAAAGCTCCGCGTTAGAAGTTCTGATTGTTGTTTTTGCAACCGAAAGCTCGATAATTCACAGGGCCATTGGCCACATTCTCTATTTGTTTAATGTGGGTTTATGGGATGGTATTACTATTTTTATGCTGCTCTTAAGCGCATAATCTCTTGGAAGAACTAGATTTCCGTTTCTTCAGCACCATAGTACCGTACTTGTCTGTCCATATAGTCATAATATAGAATAAGTCACTGATTATTGCTGTTCTAACTTTTGGGGCTTATGATTTCAACACCATACTTTTATAGATTGTTTTTCTTGATTATTCATTTCAATTTTTTTTCCTCCCCTAAGTGTGGAAAACGAATTCGATGATTAAACAGGGACGATGATTTTAAGAGGAATATTTTTTAGTGTTTAGTTACAACATCAATGCACATGAGTCCAAACTTGAATGCATGACTCAATGGTATGATAAGAAGAGATAGATAAGCGTTGTAATTTGACATGTCAGCTATAGAAAAAAAGCAACGAAGCAATAGAAGTTCAAAAGCTTGATATGTTACTTATAAAAGATAAGTAACAAACTTTTCTTCTGGGTGGATTGAAGAAGCAGATCAGTTGTCATATTTCTACCTTAAAAAGAACTTTGACTTGTTATTTACCCTTCTCTTGGTGCCCCTGTGCATGAGAAAGGGTACATCAATATCAACTCTGTCCTGAGCGTGAGTTTTAGATAAGATTTTGTGGAGTTCTGTTGATTGTTCTTCCCAAAAGATATGGAGTTCATTTTGTAGGTTTACTCTCTCTTTCTCTCTCTCTCAATCTAGTAGCATTTTACGTTGTTGCTCCAGGTTTCTATATGGTCAGTAATGGTGACTGATAAAGTTGCCACTGGAGCAATCTTGCAAGGACTATTGCAGAGAGGCTGTGTTGGACTCCTATTGCAAA
This sequence comes from Beta corolliflora, assembly GCA_947648045.1. Lineage (NCBI taxonomy): Eukaryota > Viridiplantae > Streptophyta > Magnoliopsida > Caryophyllales > Amaranthaceae > Beta > Beta corolliflora. The sequence goes on from CANSZD010002938.1 coordinate 76,771, forward strand.
GAAAAGTGTATCAGAATAGAGAGGGGGGGGAGTGAGAGATAAGTTCATGTGAGAATGCATTTTTACGTTAGGAATGAGAAAAGCTGTGACTCTAATAAATAAATGACGTGACTCAATAAATGACGTGACTCCAACCGTTTAAAAAAATTGTTGTGACTCTAAGTGAAAACTTTTGTGACTTTAATAAGATGTGATGTGACTCCAACCCTAATGCGAGTCTAATAAAGAAGTGTTATGGCTCCAGCCTTTAAAAAAGTAGATGAAAGAATAATATTGTTTTGGGCAGATGATTGTGTTGTAACTCTAGTGAATAAGTGTTGTGACTCTAATGAAGAAGTGGTTGTGACTCTTAAGTTCTTCTCTTTTCTCACGTAAGTTTCTCATTCTCATAAATGAGAAACTGAAAACAGTGGAATTAAAATCCATTTCAGTGACAATATAATGCTTTTTAAAGATATTACATGACAATTCTTTTTCCTGAAAATGAAATCATTTTGAAAGATTGGCCTCGCAAGTAAAAAGTAGTTACAATTTAGCTAAAATGGATTACAACAAAGTGTTCTCACGTTCTTATATAAGGATTGTTCTAATGAGAACCGTATATATATATATATATATATCACACACTTTCTCCGTCTTAGAAAAATCTGAACACTTGTTGAGACACGAAGTTTAACATGATAAGTTGTAGCGTGGTTATTAAATGTTACTTTATTAAATAAAAAGATGTTATAGCTAAGTAAATTTTTATTAATCGAAGGAGAGAGAAAGTTGGGTATTTTTTTATTGATAGAGATAGAATGGGAGCCTAAGGGGTGCTAGAAAACAAATAATAGTGGGATCATGCCAAATAGAAGTGTTCAAACTAATTTGGGACAAATCAAAAAAGAAAGTGTTCAGATTATTCTGTGATGAACGGAGAATATATATAAATGAGTTCACGTGAGAAGGCTCCTTTGTGGGAGAAGTGAGAAGTTTTATGACTTGAAGTGAGAAATGTTATGACTACAATCTTCAAGTGAGGGAAAAAATAATTATAGAGTTATGTTGTGACTATAACTTCCAAGCTTCTTCACTTGTCTTAGGGGGGGGGGAGAGGGTGTACTTTCCTTTTGTTTTATATATATAACCATTTTCCACGAAGACCCTTGCAAAGTACTCTTGATAAAAAAATTTCAATCAAATCCCTATGCTCATCTATTATACTTAGCTCATCTATTATAGTTAACACATAACATGCTTGAAATACAAGTCGCCTCATTCATGTCTCTTAGCTTTTCCCTTAGGCATCCTTCTTAAAGAAGTTCTGGCTTGTGAATTTGTAAGTAGGAATCTTGTCATCATTATGCATACATGGGAATGTTTTAACTGGAGGATATAATGACTAAGTAACAAGCGTGCTAAGCTACAATATGAATACGGACATAGGAACAATGATACTTCCCAACATTCCTATATTACATTTAGCATATTGTACAAGTCGTCGTAAGCTTATTATAGCTATAATGATTTTTCTGTCTTGTATTTGTGAACTAAGTCGCTCATGCTTTATGCAATGCTCTGTTTTGAGGGTTAGGATCAAAGTTCAGGGATGTCTTAATTATTTTATTACATAGAGTTCTAGCTTGACTTTTACATACTTTTCCTTTTCTTTTGTATTAGCAAAAGCTCCACAAGTCCCAAGTTATCTGGCAAGATATGATGGCATAATTTGTTATAGAGTAGTTGGTCTTTACTGCCACTTCTCTTTTGGTATTTGTTGCATTCATTCTCTGTTGAGGATCACATTTTTCCCTTGTCATGCTTTATGTATTCATTACCTCTGTGTAGTGCAAAATTTTATACGTGCCTGTTTCCTCCCCCAGTGGTGTTCCAGAATAGAAGATCCAAATATGAAGTCGGATTCGTCAAAAGATGTATACTTATTTTTTTTCATTTGTTTAAATTTGGATTTACTTATCCTACAATTTCAATCTATAAATGAAATACTTACAGATAAGCTAATTGGCAAAACCATTTTTTTCCAGCTGATTCTATTGCTTTGCATTCCTGGGCATACCCTGAAAGCCACATTGTCATTCTTTTTAAATCTTTTCAGCTGCTTCTTGTAGATTATGATTCTTTTGGTTGGTAAAATCATGAAGATTTCTTCGAAATGAGGACTGGTTTAGGTGGTTACATTTTCAAGCTTGGACCCACGTGACAGTTTCTACCAGGTCTTGGGGAGGGGGCTTATGGGGGTTCTTGAATGGGGGCTGGGTTGTAACCTGAAATAGGTGACCAGCCCAGAACCATGTGTACCGATCCAAAAGAAATAATATTTCATTAAGTTCAGTCCTGTCATATTCTATTCATATGGACATTCCAGTTTATTGCAGGGTTTGACTTGATTAACCATTATATACGAGATGTAAGTCATCTTTTTATTTTTTTCTCACAAGACCTTAGGGGCTGGTTGGTCTCTCCAGAGTGATTGTATATGATTTGCCTTGGTGAAGTCTGCACTTACTACGTATACATAATTTTTTGGTCGGTATATAATGGCAACTAAACTTCTCTGATTATCTTCTTTGTTACTTGTTTTATGTCTTATGAGTTGCCTTTTGAGTTTTGACAACAGTTGGTTGCAGACTTGCAGTAATGGCAATGTTGCTCATAGTACTTTGTTGTTTTGGTAGGATGGTCGCAAGATCAGTGTTGGTGACTCTGCTCTTTTCAAGCCTGCCCAAGACTCTCCACCTTTTGTAGGTTTAATTCGTTGCTGGACATCTGAAAAAGAAAGTAACCTAAAGCTCCGTGTGAATTGGCTTTATCGACCATCTGAAGTTAAACTTCCGAAAGGCGCTGCACTTGAAGCTGCGCCAAACGAAGTTTTCTACTCATTCCACAGTGATGAGATTCCTGCTGCATCATTACTTCACCCGTGTAAAGTTGCATTTTTGCCTAAAGGTGTTGAACTTCCCACTGGGTTTTTTTCATTTGTGTGTCGGCGAGTTTATGATATTACAAACAAGTGTCTGTGGTGGCTGACTGATCAGGATTATATTAATGTAAGTTTGCTAACTTGTCAATTTGGTTGAACTGCTCCTTTTCTTTTGTGATCTGTGTTTGCTTCCTCTTGTTTCTGGCATTCAACTTGTCTTGGATTATTCTGCAGGAGCGGCAGGAAGAAGTAGATCGACTATTGCATAAAACACATAAAGAAATGCGTGCATCGTCAGAAGAGCAGCAAGGTCCCCGTTCTCCGAAACTGGTGAATGGTTCAGCAGCAACTTCACCTTTGAAGCATAGTCCGGACAGTGTACATACTAGTAGCTCTAACTTCTCTTCTCATAGAAAGGGAAAAAAGAGAGAACGAGGTGATCAGTCTTTTAACTCCATCAAACGAGAGCGGACTACGAGACCTGATGATGGGGACTCTGGTCAGTTGAAGTCAGATAGCATGTTGAACTTAGAAATTTCTAAATTTATGGAGAAAGGAGGCCTTGTGGATTCAGAAGCTGTAGGGAGGCTAGTTCGACTTATGCAGCCTGAGAAATCTGAGAAAAAAACAGACTTGACTGGGCGATCCATGCTCGCTAGTATTATAGCTGCTACGGATAAACATGATTGTCTTAATCTGTTTGTTCAACTTAGAGGTTTACATGTATTAAATGAATGGCTGCAGGAAGTTCACAAGGGTAAAATTGGTGATTCAGGAAATGTAAAAAGCAGTGATAAATCTGTGGATGATTTCCTCTTGGTGTTACTTCGTGCACTTGATAAGCTCCCTGTGAACCTTAATGCATTACAGATGTGTAACATTGGTAAATCTGTTAATCATTTACGTTCTCACAAGAACTCTGAAATTCAGAAGAAAGCAAGGAGTTTGGTTGACACATGGAAGAAACGTGTTGAGGCTGAAATGAACATCCATGACACAAAATCTGGTTCGAGTCAAGCTGTTCAGTGGCCAGGCAGATCTCAGCATGACAATTCTCATGGTGGGAATAGGCACCCCAGTGGATCCGAAACAGCCATTAGGAGTTCTGTGACGCATCACACTTCTTTAAAAACTGCTTCATTGAAACCCGTGTCAGGGGATCTCAATTCCAAACCTGCATCTGCTCATTCTGGTGGTGCAAGATCAACATTGTCACCTAGTTCAACAATTGATAACAATAAGGATGGACACTCTAGGATAAAAGCTAATGGTGGAAGCTCTGAGTCTCAGGCAGTGGCAAGGGATGATAAAAGCAGTAGTTCTAGCCAGTCTCACACAAACAGTCAATGCTCTAGTGACCAGGCTAAAAATTTGGCTCCATCTGGAAGGGAAGACACTAAGAGTTCTACTGCTGGGTCTAGGACTAAGAATAAAACTGTAAGCAGTAATTCAAAGCACCGTAAAGCAGCTAACGGTCCATCTTCTGGTGATCACAGAGAAACTGCAACAAATAGAAGCTCATCTATGCCCAGAAATTCAGCTGTAGAAAAGGTATCCGATAATGCAATAGATGCTTCTGTTCAAGAAAGCAACACTAAGCTTATTGTCAAGATTTCTAACCGAGTTCGGGGTCCTGTACAAAGCATTACTGGAGGCTGTATGGAAGATATTTCCTGCGGAAACAGCGGGGCTTCTTCTCCCGCTCTTTCAGGGAAGCACGATGTGACTGATGTTTCTGTGAGGGGTAACAGACATGACTCTCACAAATTTCCTGAGGTCGATGGATCTTCAACTTCTGTACACCAAAGAACAATTGATACTAGGAGATTACCTAGTGTTTCAAATATTGCTGGCTCACCTTCCAGAAATGAGATCAAGTCTAGCAAAGTGCATGATTCTTCTTTCAGCTCCATGAATGCTTTAATCGAAAGTTGTGCCAAGTTCTCAGAAGCTAATGCGTCTGTATTAGCTGGAGACGATGTTGGGATGAATTTGCTTGCTAGTGTAGCTGCTAGAGAAATCTCAAAGTCTGGTATTATTTCACCCGCTCTCTCTCCTCAAAGAAACTCCAAAATGGTTGTAAACTCCGGTAGCAACCATGTTGGAAATCAAAAGCAGCCATGTCTTGAAGATGTCGTTCAACAAGGTCAATCAACTAATGTTGTTGGCACTGACAATCATCTTGATGTTGCAGGTGTTCCAAAAGTTGAAGGGGAAAGTAGTGAATCGTGTGGTGTGACTAAGTATTTACACCAAAGTGTCAAAGGGTGCTTGAAGAACAATGGGACATCGGACGAAAAAATAGGCAGTGCTTCTCCAACTGTGTCCGTCGCAAGCACAACAGGAAGGAGTGTAGGTGATATTGCTGCTGAAAATATCAACGGCAGAGCTATAATTGCCAAGAAAGAGAGTCAAAATGAGCTCCCAGTTGCAAGTCAGGGGCTTGTTAATTCCTTGGAAGCTGAAGATAAAATTAAGGTTGCCTCTCTTGATAATGAGTTTGAGATAGAAGCTCACAATGATACCGCTTTATGCCCGGCTTCTAATGATGATGATGACAAAAGTAATGTTAGTCAAGGGCTTCAAAGCAATATCACATTGGAGCAAAATTCACTTGCTGTAGCAATGCAATCAGATCCTATAACTACAAATGAGAAGCCAGTGATGGTTTGTTCTGGTAAAAGTCAGCATTTGGCTGCTGTAAGTTCAGCTAAAATTAAACCTGAAAAGACTGAGGATGTTGCTCACCCTGACCTTGCCAGTCAGGCAGGCAATATGATATCAAATAAAGAGCGTGATCCTTCTGCTATTCTCGAGAAACAAGGTGAACCTGTTGTTTGTTGTGCTGATGTAGATCCGGACAGAAGCTGCAAAGATGAAAACTCAGAAAACACAGAAGCTCCTGCACAGCGTTTTGACAATTCGGCCTCACAAGTAAGCTCTTCTGCAGTTGCTTTGCCGGAAAGAGAATTACATTCAACTGCAAAATCAACAAAGTCAACAACTGCTGTGGAAGAAAAGAGTAAAGAGAAAAGTGGATCTGTTACAGAAAATGTTGATCTGCCATCTGCTTCAGGGTGTCCAAATGTGGAAAAGCTCGGATTTGACTTGAATGAAGGCTTTAATGTAGATGAGGGGAAGGATGATGAGACTCGGAACTTTGCTGGTGGTCAATGCCCAGAAATTGCTTGTTCACTCAGCCCTTTGCAAATCCCTGTTTCCTCTGCATCATGTGGTCTTCCTGCATCAATTACTGTGGCTTCTGCAGCTAAGGGGCCATTTGTTCCAGCCGAGGACTTGCTGTGGAATAAACAGGAACTTGGATGGAAAGGATCTGCTGCTACAAGTGCATTTCGTCCAGCTGAGCCCAGAAAAGTTATGGAGGTGCCTCTGGGTCCCAACAAATCCGCTCTTCCTGATACCCCTGCTTGCAGACCAGCTCGGTCTCCTTTGGATATTGACCTTAATGTGGCAGATGAAGATTTGGGCCAGGAGTTCATTGTTAGGAATAATCCTCCACGCGAGAATATGAATACAGCATCGCTGCATAGCTCACGAGGACTTGACCTTGATCTGAATAAAGTTGATGAAACTCCAGACCTGTCCCATATGGAACGATACATGGCTAGCAACATTCAGAGATTCGAAATTCCGACTCAGTATGTCAAACAATCAACATCAAATCTTTTCTCTAATGGTGCAACAAGTAGTAAGAGGGATTTTGATTTGAACGATGGGCCTGCAACAGAGGAGATACCTGTTGAGCAACTATTATCTAGTCAACAAAACCGTGGAAACTTTCCTTTTCAACCACTGTTGGGGCCTAGAATTAATAACTCTGATACAGGGAGTTGCTTTTCTTGGTATCCTCCAGGAACCAGCTACTCAGTGAGTGTGACACCATCAGCTTTACCTGATAGAGAAGCTTTTTCGAATGTCGGGATAGGTGGTGGTCCTCAGCGTCTTGTGGGTGGTCCAACCTCAGCCTTATCGTATAATCCCGATGCCTACAGAGGATCATTGTTATCATCTTCTCCTGCTTTGCCTTTCCATCCAGCCCCTTTCCAGTATCCAGTCTTGCCATTTGGGACTGGTTTTCCTCTCCCTACTTCTGCCTTGGCTGGTGGATCATCTGGATTCATGGACCCAACTGCTGGTGGGCGAATTTCTGCTATCCCTTCACAGTTGGTTGGAAATGCAGCAGCAGTGTCATTCCAGTATCCTCAAGCATATGTTGTTTCTCGCTCTATTCCAGACGTTGGCAATAATGGTGTAATTGAAAGTAATCATAGATGGGGAAAGCAAGGTCTAGATCTCAATTCTGGTCCAGGGGTTTCGGATGTGGAGGGTAGAGATGAGTCACTGCCAATTGTATCCAGGCAGGTCTCCACCATCAGTTCACAGTCCCTTGCGGAGGAGCAGGCGAGGATGTATAGCATGGGAGGCCATATGAAAAGGAAGGAACCTGAGGGAGAATGGAATATAGATAAGCATAACTTCAAGCAATCGTCGTGGCGATAGAATTAAATGGTGCTACCATATAGTGACCCATGAAAATTGGAAGTTGGTTTAGCTATGTAAGTCTCCCTTCTGATGTCTATACAACTTTTTGTGCTTGCTTATTGTGAAGAATTATGTTCTGGCTAATTTTCTTTCATCCTTTTTACTTCTATTTTATTTTTCATTCTACGTAGTTCCCATGAGATATGTGCTAATGCTTTTGGTATGATGCCATGTCGCAATTGCTGGTTTTCGTTTGTGAAAACATCATCTTTAAGTAAACAAACTGGCATACTTGTGAATGACAGACCCTATTTCAGTTATAATTTGCAAAAAACATGATATAGAACTTAATGTGAGTCTGAGCCTATGATCCTGGTACATTACACTATAGCTTGTAGTGAGCATCTTGGTGCTTTCGTGAACACATCGGTTTGACCTGCATTAAGTTCATGGTTGCATGCTTTCTCCAACCTTGAAAATTTCACGTCTCTGAATGGTTGACCCTCCCAACAACACTCAAACACCCTTTCATGGTATGGTGTACCAGCTGCTGCACCGAATATTAAAGTGAGCAAGTCACGCGTATGTGAACATATTATAACCAATGGGCTCTATGTATTGGCAAATGAGGTTGTCAAATGTCAAATCCAATGGTTGTCAAATCTATGATGGTCAGCAATAGAGACTATGGATGGATGTCGCGCTTTGGTCCTTCTTACAGAGACTCTCCTTTGCATCAGTTCTGATCAATCCAAGGTTTCGTCAACCAAACTCACGGATATTGAGGTTAGATACCCTGTAGTGACTTAGTTAGCTTAGACACAAAACCAATTGTGGAAGTTACCCCAGCCTGCCAAACTTTGTCGTTAATTTTTTTTCTTCTAATGAATGACATAAATGGTGTTTTATAATGTTAGTAAAAGCTTCAGTTGGCTCTATGGTTAACAACGTAATTTTACAAATTCTGGGTGTTGTCTTAAAATTTGCTAGTTCTGTCAGTGTTCGTAAACATATTAGTGCTGGACAAGTGGTCACTTATTGCAGGAGTTAGCTTGTTTTTACTTTGTGGCGCCTCTTTAGTTGTCATACGAGTTATCATTCTTCATGTTCCACTAATGGCTGCATATCTGTCATTTGAAATATACTGAAGTCATTAAAGCACTCAAAAACCAGTTATAAATTTGGTTAAATAGCAGCCACTACAGTCTTACAGAATACCGACAAGTGCCATTTATTGATACTGAAATAATACCTTGTTTTACCCAATATCTTGAGCATACAATCTCTGTTTCTTGTACAACAGTACAAGTCATATGTTGGCTTGTTGCTTGGCTGTTACCCGCATCACCTGATTTCATTTTATTCTTCATGTGTCGTTTTTGTGTTCCAGTTTGTAGAAGATGGACCCAGGCTAACTTCCAAGAAATCATCAGCTAACTCTCTTCATAAAAGGATGGGTGGTAAGTGAGTAAACCGATGTGTTCATAAGTCTCCGACCCCCATCTCCTGCTGTATCATTTCAATTTACTTAGAATAGAAAAAAAGAGTTGGGGGTTCTGCTATTCATGCTGTGAATCTATCTCTGGGTCCGCTATTGGTTAGTTTTTCTTCTGTAGATAGTTGGAACTATTGAGTAAAATGCCTGTTATCCAAAGCCTCGATAGCTTTGATAGTTGATACCATTTGTTCCTTTTCAACCTCCCAGCAATGGATGTTGAAGCTGTTTACTGCTCGAAGCAGAAGTGTTTTTATGCACGTTCTTGTTCATTTATCCATTCTTTCCCTGGTACCGTCCATATTAATTACATATGATTTATCTTTCTGCCTCAAAAATCTTCTGCCACCATGCTATTGATAGTCATAGGTTTTCAAGAATTTTGTGTGCCAATTCGTCTTCATAAACATGTAATTTGATCCAGGCCATTTAAAGCGAAACTTCTGATTGTATATTACTGTGGTGGGTATTTATGGTCAGTTCGTTCCCGCATTTACTTCCTGACTGATTGATAAATTGTGCTCCTGCATGCCCTAAGTTTTGGTCTTGTTTTGCTCATCATTTTATTCAAGTGAAATGCACTTTATTGATTAGATCTGCTACCTTCTATTGAGCAGCCGTGCTGAGTTGCAGAAGGCTGACACCAGAACCATACAAAATGCATTTTTTATAAAATGCTGCTTTATTTTTTTTTATGTGATTACTTACTTTGCCTTTTGAAGGAGGTGCGGATTAAATTTCTGTATTTTGACGGCAACCACCTTGTGGGTGAAGGCTTCATTCAGTTTAGGTTTGGTATTGCTGTTCAAATAGATGTAGACTCCCCTTCTTGTATAGCAATTGTATCATAATATTGACGTAATGCCCCCTGGTTCCTGTTCTGCTGCCCACCCTTTGGTATTGTGATATTAGTGGTGACTGATGCAAAATATTGCTCTCGTGTTCGCTTAATGCCTCTCTGGTTGGACAGCAAAAATGGTGCATAAGTAGAGTGTCTGTAACTCTGTATTGCATTAGTTGGGGCTTTTGAATGCTTGGTTAGTGGCTTTTTGCCTTAGGTTGAACTTTGAAGGTCTCACGAAGATCTGAAATGACCGAGAATATTGGGTTATGGACTTATGGTTACATTCACATACATTCAATGCTTGAGTCAGCGTATTTTGACGATTTTTCAACTAGCTCCAGATGAGCCAGATTATCAAGAGCAATAATGTAAAATTTCCAAGGAAGCAATCGCGATTGCTAAAATGAAAGCCTGGAACGAGCAAGTCAGTTACGAGTTTACGACATTGTTTACAGGAAAGTGGGGGATATGGAAAGAGAAAGGTGATGTCAGTGCTAATTCCTACCTAATTGTGAAAACAATGTTAACTTTATAATTTTATTGGGTACTTGAGTACAATTTTATAATGTCTTGGCGGGGAACTAATATCTTATAAATGTTTTGGTTGCTTAACCATGCCCATTCGGCATTCACCCTATATCGTCATATCAGTGGTTGGCCTTGACCTTCGTTCATGCTCTCTTCTCCCTTCTTTTTCCCTACTTCCTAGCATTATTTCTTTCTCCATTCCTCTTCCAATTACTCTTTCTTCCTTTTCTTTTGCCAAAATCTCGCCTAGTATCTCTCTTGTTCATACTTCAACTCGAATCTATGTCTCTTGGAGACTCTTTCCAACATTGAGGGCGTTGTCGGCTGTTGCCACTGTGTCCCAACATCGAGGACATTGTAACCGTTGTGTGGTTTTCTCTCAATACTAAGCTCTCACTGATCTTTGGTAATATAATAAGAAAAGTTGGTAATGCTCTTTAGTGTTTCTATAATAGTGTGGGTTTAGTTCAGTCTCTTTGGTTGGGTTAGTATGGGTAGGTTGTTTTCTCTCTCAATCTACTTAGTAATTATGGTAATTGTTGGATGCAGTTTGTTGTTTCAAATTGTTGGTAATGCTCTTTGTAGTTGGTTAGGGTTTTTATTTGCTGTTTGTCAATTGGGCAAAAGTTGTTTCAATTTTCCAACAAGAATGAATGGTGTAGGTTCCTTTGAGTTTTAGTTGCAGGTAAAGTTGCTTCAGGAGGGAAGAAAATCCTCTATTGGGTATAATTGGGTTCCTCTCCCAATTTCTAGCAATAGATCTTACAAAGATGCTAGAGTGGGCTACCTTAATTTTGAGTCAAAGAAATTCTCAATTTCAAGGGTGAGTGGGGAAAAGGGTTCTAACACTTTAGAACTCAAAAGAATGGAAGTTATCAGAGGGGGTTCAAAGATAGTTAGGAATCCTCTAGTAGTCTTATTCAAAGTGAGTGAGCGTGGAAGAGGAGGGACTAGGATTTCATGGTTAGGATTGGTTTTCTTCGATTTTGAAAATCGAAGACTTGCTCGAGATCTAACAATGTTTAGATCTCAATCTAGCTTGGTAATGGCATCAACCATTGCCTTGGCAAACTTACATCCGAAGGCGGCTCCCTAGTTGGAAAAATTGGGGGTTCATAGCATGTCAATTCCATTGAGGTTCTCCTACCAAGAGGAGCAACCCAAAAGACCCTTTCAAAAGGGTATTGAGTCACAAAGGAACGTGACTCTTCAAGGTATCATGAGCCAAGAATTCCAAGTGACAAAAGGTCGCTGGAATTGCTCATGTGGCGAGTTCCAAATCTCGTTTGTTCTTGGTTGTCCCGATTGTGGAAAAAATGCTCTCCTCCCACTACTTCCATCAAGTTCGTCAATACCCAGTTTATGCAGGTTATTTTGCTCAAAGGTTCTACCAGGTCTCCTCCCACTACTACTATGAGAGTTAGCACAAAGTTAGCAATGAAGGCCTCCGACTCAAGCAAGTTTTTTCAAGTTTAAGTTTGTTAAGTTATGGTAGTTGTTGTGTACGAGCTTGTAAAGCTCTGTGTAATGCTTGTATTGTGTCTTGGTTTGTTCTTGTAAGGGCACTATATGGCCTTGTAGTTTATGCTGTATTTCTTTGGAGTTTATATATGATAGATGAAGCTTGTGTAAAAAAAAAAAAGAAAAAAGCTAACCAGCCACCACCAGGACCATCCTATGCACTCAAAAGTAACTAAACAAACTTGAAGTTAGTCCGTGTAGCAGTTTTCCAATAATTGTACTTATGTTAATGTTTTGATGGACTTTAGCGTTTGTGTTTGATAACTATATATGTTGATTCTTTAGTGTATTCGTCTTATGCGACTTATTGATATTTACGTGTTCTTTTCACTTGAATCTTTCTAAACTTATCCGAACCAAACTTATTCGAATTTATTGGAACTTATTTAAGTTCATTTTATAAGGGGATAAGCTAATATAAACTTATCTGACATTAATTGACTTTATTAAAACCCGAAACTTATTTTTATCAGGTGAAGAGAACGCACACTTATTGACTAAAATGGATATTTGTTGATTAAATTGGATATTTAACGAATATTATTATTCCTTAGTCATGCTTGTACTCAAGCCTTGTAAATCAAATTCATGTTATAATCCTACATATGGCACATTCAATTCCACAATGAACCATATTCAGTTCCTACATGCATCATTATGAGAAATACATGTGTCGTGTCATGAGTACATATTCGATACGTTAATCAAACACACCAACACATATTTTGCGCGTGCCTTTCAACCATATCCTGGCACATGTCATCCGGATACTAGCATGTAAAGAGTGCTCGCTCCTTATAGAGTTCTTCTATCCCATTTGGTATCTCATCTAGCGTTCTAAAGAACTCTCATCTTGCCACCTCAACCACTTGTATAAACTTTTTAATGTTGTTAATATTAGATTGATGAGGTGATTAAGAGATTATAGAGTAAGATATAATATGAGACATTAAATGGGACATGTAATATTAATACACAATGTGTGTACAAAATATGAATTGCCCTCATGTTGAGAGAAGCTATCTAGTCCAATTCTTCTTAACATAAAATTATAACCTACCTAGCTCGATTCTTCTTAGCATGGTATGTGTTGTAATGTGTAGCAACAAACTTCTACATAAGTGCATTTCGGAAGACCACTCAGAAAGTATACATTCACACATAACGCGGATCAGGTGTAATGAATCTGCTGTTATCCTGTTGCATTGGTATATATAGCTACTCTAGTTTAGTCGCAGGAGACGACAAACATATCATGTACATATGACCGACAACCAAAATTGGCACAACATTATTACCGAATATTACACATTAGTAACACAAGATTTCTGATTCTAAGGTGACTTCTTGTCCCTAACTCCCTCAAGCCGAACTTGACAACTAAAAATAAGCCTCAAGTTTCTTTCTCAACATCGCATGCTCTTGCTTTATCATCTGAAAGGTCTTGGCACACCTACAACATACAGGACAAACTTGTTCAGCTCAATAATTAAGCCTTGAAATTGGAATCAACTGACCTGTTAATTGTTATACTGAAGTAATTCTCAAGTAAAAGATACTAGGTGAAAGTAGTGTGTCAATGGCATTTTGTTAAGGAGATGTACCCTTCGGCATTTCCTGCTGCACAGTATTTCCTAAACAGCGCGCATTCAAGTACTACTTTCTTAGCTCCGATGCTGCAAAAATTAGCAAATTTCAAGAACAAGATAGATTTGCTCAGTGAAATCGTTTATTTACTGTAAAAATACTAACATTAAACTAATTGCATGGATCTTTGGCACTGCTATACTTTTCTCTCATTTTTGTTTCTAAAATAATATGTTTCTTTTCTGAGCTACAACTCAAAAGTTTAACTGAACAAGGCATAAATAATAACAGCTTTAGATAACCCAACTTGATTTATCGTACCTTGAGCTACTGCCCTTGAACTGGTACATGTAGTTGTCCAGTTTCTCAAAGTCTAGTGGATGCTTTGCTCTGTATGAAGTAAGTAATCTATATATTATACAGAGACTTGAGCCAACATTCAAGCATTGATTAAGAGTACTATACTTACAGTGCTTGGTCAATATTCTGGATTAGTCTAACTGAATCGGCATAATATGAGGTCACGATCTCCTCTACAAAATCAGGGTTGGCATCGTCCTGTAACTCCTCCAGTTGAATAAACTGCTCATCAAGATATCCCTGCAGCATCAAAACTATCAAACTACTAATCTAGATTGTTGGAAGTAAGGCTAAGTCCATGTCTTAGCCCACCTCTACAAAAATGTAAGGAGGAGGGATTTGAAAGGAATGGGCAAAAATGCAAAGCAAATTAAGACAAAACTTTCGATGCATGATCACTAAAACTGCTTACTAACATGTTGAACGCACCCATAATTGGAGTTGTTTCACAACATCAACTTTCATAGATTACAGAAGATATATTTTCTTGAGAAAAGTTAACTCAAAGTAAACATATTATTTCAGAATGTTTTGTCTTCATAAATTGTATAACACGTGCCATCTTTCTGTTCAATGATTGATTCCGGCAGTAATAATTATTATCGGGTTAGAGTTTCAATGGCCTTTAAATACCCTCAAATTCAGATATTCCACAACATGCATCAAACTTTCAGGTTATAAAGTTTCCATAATGAAATGAGTATGCAAAAATAGCAATGACTTTGTAGTAAATCAGACCACAATGTCCAAACCCCAAGAAAATGTTTTTCAATCCTTCCATTTCTTTTAAAACTCACAGCAAACAAAGCTATAAATATATATGAACTGAAACCAATAGCTATAACTTCTACAGATGCACAAATGAAAAGAAACACAAGACCTCGTCAAAAAGAGATCTCCGTAGTTGCACTAGTTGGTCTTGCGAAAACTTAGTATCCATTCTTGGTTTATGAAGTTTAATACAAGTCTTAACAGACACACCTTAGAAAAAAATAGCTATGTAGGCACTGATTGTCTGAATGCCTTGAAGTGCTATTTATATATAGTTATGGTTCCCCAGCATGCAGTTAATGATGCAAGATTTCACTTTCATGTTGACTGCGAATATAAGTTAACATCAGTCGAAATCTTATCCTTATGAAAAACCAAGCAGATTCTTTCGAACCCGCTTTACAATAACCTTGAAATTGGAATCTTCTTTAGCACTTATATAATTTCCTAACACCTATACATAGATACATTCAGGTATAGGAGGGATAAAAAAGGCAAAATGAAAGGCAAGCTTTGAAAGACTCGGGTGAATGTTATAGTTAGTGCAGTTCTTTCTCATAAAGAGAGAAGGGACCTATCTAATTAATGTGACTCTATACTCTGGAGTTGCATTATTCTTCCATGAGATATTTTTACATAAAATCACCTTAGAGCGAGTTGCATTATTCTTTCATGAGATTTTTACATAAAATCAGATAATTTATTGCACCTAACATCAACTGAAATGTTACTATCAAAGAATAACACTGGATACGTACATGCAGTGGCTTGTCAATTTGAAGTTTCTGACACTAATAGCATCACAACGTTTGGTCATTTCTTAAGGACATATCTGTTCAGCAGGACCTATAACACAAAACCTCTACACAACTTAGTTCTGCATTCATAGTCTCCAAATTTCTATGCTAAGTTGCATTCACAAGTGTGACAAGTTCTTTTGCTCATTCATATAATGTCCACGAACAGACATAATGAACAACTACCCAATCCAAGCTGGTCGTCCAAACTGGCAACAATATTGAAGTTGCTCGTGTTTTTTAAATTATCGACATGGCAATCCAAATTCGCAGCATAAATACACGGCTCATTCAGATATATAGATATACTTTAATGCCATAATCTACATGTAAAATGCCTGATATTTGAATGCTTAAGGATGACTTAAGAGTAGGAAGAAAGTTATAGATCAGCAAGCTAAGAAAAATGGCTACAATTATGCACCAGCATGAAACTTTCTAGAACGAACGAAATTTCAATATTATGTTAGGAAAGAAAATTACAGCAGTAATTCAACAAACAGCAATAAGCATTCTATATCTTAGAATTACTCCTAATCATGATGATCAGTAAAAGCACAGTAGGCATAACCATTAACCAGAGGAGCAATGAAGAGAGAAAAAAAACACATAGCATCCTCAAACCAAACCCAGTAATATCATGTTATCTCATTAATTCTCCCCATATGTTAGACAAAGGAGCCAAAATAACGTGAAAAGCTAAGGAGCCAAAGTACAAGAGATGAGATTTCAAGAAAGACAAAACAACTGATAAAAAACCTAAAGAAAATCATCCCCAATGATTAGACCTTACCTTTATTCAGCAGAATGGTCTATCATTAGTCATTCTCTGGTTACTTCACTAAGTATCTCAACCAAGGACACATGTCGAGCCAAGAAGTCTCCATCTCATTACATTTTTGGTAAAAGGACATCCTTTGTTCTTTCTTTGCTATGAGTTCTGCAAATGGATGTGGACCAGATAAATAAGCAAAAGCTATTGGTTGGTGACCTGAATCTAGTAATAATTTATCTTAGAACTTTCTTTTTCGGCGTTTTTTATTTCCGAGTTATACCACACAAGATATTCTACCTTTCTTTCATTGTCTCTCATGTTGATAAGAATTCCATCTTAGACATGATAAAATTGTACAATGAGGTCCAGCCTTACACATGCCGACGAAAAGATGTCACAACTCACAATAGACCCAACTTGCTATTTTTCATGAGCTTGCCTTTTCTTTGGAGTAAAAGATTACTCGAGTTTAAGATAAGCAACCCCTTCATTATGTAGTTTTCCTATTCGAGATTAAACATCCATATAGTTGCTTCCAATCCTACCAAAAAACGCTTATCTAAATAACTATTCAAGCTTATAAAGTTGTTTATTTCTCTCATCTTTTTCAAGGAGCGACAGGATAACTCGCATGGGTTTTCCGTGGGATTTCAATAATTATGTTTGCTCAAGCTAGGGATAATATATGTAATACACATGTGAATATGTGATAACTTAAAAGGCAAACTTTATAATTTATGAACATGTAAAAGATGTTACATAATAACATATCATAAACATAATTACAAAATGGTAAACTCCGATTAAGAGAAAGGAAGCCATGCATTTGATATTTTTCAAACAAAATAAATAAAGTAGTATTCCTATCATTGAAGCTTTAAACATCCATATCCTCACCCGACCAAAATAACTCCTCAAGTTTATAAAGTAATTTATTTGATTATTTCCCCTCATTTTAGTCAATGTGGGATAACTAACTCACACGGGTTTTCCATGGGATGATCAGTTATGTTTGTACACACTTGTGAAAACTAAAGAGCTTCAAAACTTATGATTAACGAAAGTACGAAACATATAAGATTCACATAAAAAACACAAACTATCAAATCAAAACAACAAAATGGCTGACATAATGCATTAACTTTAACTCAGAAAGCAAGAAATAGCTAGTACTAAACAGAATCACTTGATCAAAATAGGGATGGCAGAGAAACCTGAAAGAGAATATAAGAGCAAACACGTGTCAAGAATAGAGAGGTCATGATGAGCATTTGCTACGCCTTGTTGATAACTTATCCATCACAAGAAGAATATGCTAAAAAAAATCTTGTGGGCGACGAGGAATCAATCAAAGGCCAAAAAAAAAGTTGCTTTCTTACTCAAAATCACAAGTGTCTCTTGCAGCATCATTGCATCAACCTAGTGACTCAATACTCATCATATCTACAGCATCCCACATAACTTGTCTGATATTTCATTGCACAACTTGGTGAAAGAGCAATAATTGAAACATTCACATCAATATTTTTGAGTTTATTTCTTATTAAATTTAAGAAAATCAAAGAAATATATATTGGTGAATTATCAAATAAGACAATAAGACTGTCTCACTAAGGTCGTTTGGTTGACATAAGAATATATGAGAAGTCGAAATTCGTATAAAGTAAAATAAGGTGAAGTTATTTGCTTGGCAAAAATGTAGGAGGTGCACTCATTATGACTCATAAAATGGACAAAGTTCTTTACTGAGGGAGATCTCGATAAGTAGAACTTCCCAAATCCCATACAAGCTACCAAACAACTTCGGCCACTTTCTATAAATTGGAATTTTGAAATAAATTTTTTTCCTAGGAGATACTACCTCCTACGTTCAACCAAACAATACCTAGTTATCTAAAGATGTTAGTTTTTATTTACACGACTTTTTAGACGACCCCTATTAAGTATTAACTCAAATAGTAAGGTAAAATGGTCGTATTCCAACTAAAAGAAATTGAACTCTCTGTTCAAAGTTGGGGCATGTGTGATGTGTATACAAAAGAGTTTAACAATGATACATAAAGTATTAAAATGAAATTAGTGGTGAACAAACAAAACTTCAAAATTTGAAAGATCCAAGCTAAGTTTCCAATCTTGAAACTTACAGGAGTATTAAAATTACCTCTAAATAAAGAAACCTTCAAATTTTTGGAAGATTCGAGTTCTAATCTCGTCCAAAGGTTTAATATGCTCCAAATTCTCTCCTCGAAATCCCAAATTGCGTGTTATTATCAAACTTTTAGATGGAAAGTTGGAATGGACAATCTTAGTCTCTTAGACTAGGGAGAATAAGAGGGTGTTAGAATTTATTTTTCCACGAAGGGAGAGTGTTCAAAATTATAACCTGGGTTACAACTGAACTTACAAGATTGTGGCCATGTTTGACAAGGAGAAATTTGGAAAAAAATTTAGAGGTTTGTATTCATATTAGATGATTTGATTTGTTAATTTTCTAATTTTTTTTTTGAGAGTCAATCTTCTAATTTGAGTATTTTTTAAATAGTTGATTGGACTAAAAAAAACTATTTTTGAAAAAGTTGGGGGAGGAGCTTTTGACATTAGAGGTTAGAGAATGAATGGGTCAAATTACATTTATATACTAAAGTTCTTGAAAATTAAACTAATAAATAGTACAATAATTGATCATGCCTATGTCCTTATTAGTCATTTTACACAATTATGTACTCCCTCCGTTCTCTTTTGTTCTTCCTATTTAGAATCTTGACACAATTCACAATTGAAGAGAATCTTCTAAATTATTTTCAACATATGATAAAAAATATAGTCATGTAGGATCTTGTTTGATTCGTCTCAATGAGTACTTTATTAATATTTAATCATTATACTTTTTACTAATACACAATGAAAGATATTTAAGGTCAAAGACGTGCATTGGCAAACGTGGAAGTCAAAATAGGAAGAACAAAAAGAAACATACGGAGTAGCAATCAACTATCAACTATTTACCAAACACTTTTACACAAACAACTAATACAATCAGCCAGTCAAATCAACTAATACAATTAGCTAACAGCTAGCAACTATTCGCTAATTACCAGACAAGGCCTATCTTAATTCACAATATAAATAAGCTAAAATATTAAAGGTGTTGATACAATTACATTTATTTGATGGAAAATTGTAAGGAACTATCTTTTTTATAAAAAAAAATATTCCAAAAAACTATTTTTTACAACATATTTCGTTTTAAATACTATCAAATGAAAGTTGCAGTTAAATTTTCAGTTATCCCGCCATTGACTTGTACATAATAGTCACGTAACCTTCTGCAACCTTCTTGCCAACATTTGTGATGACACAACCCAAAATTTTCTACAATTAGTTTGCAGGTTCATTGGACAAATCACTCAAATTTGAGCTTCAAATGGGGGCAAAAAAAGGTAACGTGATTACTACACATAAGTCATTGGCGGAATTGAGAGTGAGGGATAGCCTAGTGGTTAGAGTTTCCCTCCCGGTTCCAAGAGGTCTTGGGATCGATTCTCACACTAGGCAAGTTGGGATCCCCTTTATTCCCGTCAAAAAGTGGATCTTTGGTACTATCTCCTCTGATCTCTTACAAACAATTCTCTATCGTGGCTCTACTGCTCAACAGACATGGGATTGATTAAAAGCAATTTTTCAGGATAATAAACACACCCATGTCGTGTATCATGAAAATCAATTCAATGCATTACATCTGTCCAAATTTACTGACATTAATTCTTATTGTCAACAACTAAAAACTATTCGCGATCAACTTGCTAATGTCGATCAGGATGTAACAGTACAAAAATTGGTTCTTCGATTGGTTGCGGGTCTTGTCAACACATATTTTGACACTGTTGCCTTAATGATTCAACAAACTGAACCCCTCCCCTCCTTTGAAACGGTGCGCTCTCGCCTTCTTCTTGAAGAATCCCGAAAAGCCAATGACACATCCTCCCCCGCCTCCTCCTTCGTGGCACAAACTACTGATTCATCAGGACAAACCGGCCAAAATTCTTCTGCGTCCTCAAATCAGCCACGCAACCCTGGCCATGGCGGTGGTCGTGGCAGCGGCGGAGGTAATCGGGGCGGCAGAAACAGCAGGGGCCGTGGCCGCGGGAACAACAACCGCAATAATTCCAGCCAACCAGCCCAGCAGCAATCCTCGCCCAGCCCAAGCGCTCCTCAATGGCCTGGCCCAGTCCCATCAGCCCAGCAGTGGACGGCCTTCAATTAGTGGCAACAGCACTGGGCCACGCCTCCCTCGCCCTACCCCACGCAGGCCCAACAACCTGCCCAGCGCCCAGTCCACGCCTATGCTGCCCAGCAACAATCCTTCCAACCAGGCCCAATACCGAGTGCCGATGCCCCTGGCCCAGCCGCATACGGACCCCCTATGACAGCCACATAACTTGGGCATGTGTTTTCCACTATGACTCTCCCGCATCCCGACGATGCTTGGTATATGGATTCTGGCGCCACCTCTCACATGACTCACTCTTCAGGTAATCTCTTACCCTTGTTTAATTTAAGCACTAAAAATCATATTTTAGTTGGTAATGGCAATTGCATTCCGATTACGGGTTATGGACACACAACCTTCCCTAACCAACCCTTACAACTCCGTGATGTCTACCTTGCCCCACAAATTATCAAAAACTTAATTTTCGTTCGTAAATTTACTACTGATAATTCTGTGTCTATAGAGTTTGATCCTTCTGGTTTTTCTGTAAAGGATCTTCGCACGGGGACAATTATAATGAGATGTGAGAGCTATGGGGACCTCTATCCTGTGACTTCAGCCCAACCATCCACCTGCCTTGCTATTGCCCTAGCTACCTTCCCTGCTACTACTTGGCATGATCGATTGAGACATCCAGGAGCACCTGCTTTAAGCTTTCTTAAAACTCATAATTTTATAGCTTGTAATAAGGAGCATGACTCCACCTTTTGTCATTCTTGTCAGATTGGAAAACACATTAAACTGCCTTTTTATGATTCTACTAGCACTACTACTTGTGCCTTTGATATTATTCATGCTGATTTATGGACCTCTCCTATTCATAGCAGTTCGGGTTATAAATATTATTTAGTTCTTGTTGATGATTTTACTCATTATGTGTGGACTGTTCCCATTGCATATAAATCCCGTGATTACCAAGCCTTTCTTGATTTTCATGCTTATGTTCACACTCAATTTGAACGCCCCATCAAAGCTTTTCAAAGTGACCATGGTCGTGAATTTGATAATACTCCGTTCAAATAATTTTGCATCAACAATGGAATGGTTTTTCGTTTATCATGCCCTCACACCTCATCTCAAAATGGTAAAGCTGAACGAATGATCCGCACACTAAATAATACTAGTCGCACCATGCTTCATCATGCATCCCTTCCCCTCTCCTTTTGGGACCATGCCTTAGAAATTGCTACATACCTCCATAACATCTTACCCACCAAAACTCTCCACAAAATCACAGTTTTTCAAGCATTGTTTCATAAAACACCCACTTACGATCATTTACGTGTTTTTGGGTGCATGTGTTATCCCAATCTGTCCTCTACTTCTCCACACAAACTTGCTCCCCGGTCTACCTCATGTGTCTTTTTGGGTTACCCTAACAATCATCGCGGCTATCGATGTTTTGATTTTACCACAAATAAATACATCCTTTCTAGACATGTCACATTTGTTGAAAATTAATTTCCCTACAAAAATCCAGCCCCAACCGCTTCTCACACAGTCCAGGCCCACGATGAGCCATCCCCCCTCATAAATCCTCTCATGCGCCTGCTTCCCTTGAGCCCAACTCCCTGCTCTCCTCCAAACCAAGCCCAACCCTCCCCTCCCGCTGGCGTGCGCGTGCGCTCTCCTCCTAACCCCGACCCACCGAGTGCAGGCCCAACTCCGCACTCCTCTCCTGCCCAGCATTGTGATAGAATATGAAATATACTAGGATATATTTTATATTTACACTTCTGTTATAGTTAGGATTCTTATAATTGTTATAATATTGTTAGGATATTATTTGTTGTAACCTATATATTATGATCAATGGAATACACTCCAGTCAAGGGAGTTTGCCCAAACTAACACCTTCCATTTCTTTTTAATCTACATACTTTCCTTCTTGGTCTGTTTCTTTTTAATCTACACCGTTGCCTATTCAATTCTTGGTAACATGTCCCACCTACTTTCTCCTTTTTTTTTCCACCCATGTCATCCACTATTTAATATTTTTAACCTACTTTTTAGTTTCTCTCTCTCACTTTTCAGTTTCTCTCTCATGCCTTTGTACTTCATTCTTGGTTCTCTCCCAAGTGAAGTGAGTCCAAACCCATTAAAAGAGAGAACTTCACCTCTACTATTCCTTATGAATAGTGCATTTCCCACTCTGCCCCTATTCTGCCTAGATTATTACTGAAATTGCCCCTGATTCAATTCTACCCTTAAGTGACTAAAGTCCCTTTTGACCTTGCTTCTATTCTTTTTCCTACAGGAACGCTTTTGCCATGCTTCTTTTCTCTTTCCTCCCGATTTTCCTCTGAACCCTTCATCTTCATCCTCCTTTCTAACCTAGATAATTTCCCTTCATTTTGTCCATCTTCGACCAGCGCCTTCTGCAGTCTATTCTCAGTTTCTCACATCTTCTTCGTCTCTATCCTCTTTTTGCTGTTTCTCACCAGTTTTCTCTCTCTCCTTTTTGGTTTTAGGCTTTGGTTCAAGAAGCAATTCAAGCGGTGGGAACAGGGGAATGGATGAACGCTTCTCGCTCTCTCAACACTACGATTAAGGTACGCAAATCAATGTCATTACATTTTATTTTTCGATTATATAGGATTTCAATTCGTAGATTTTGTGAGTAAAATGTGTGAGTAGGAAATCGGTTATTTTGAGAATTGGATTAAGGTGATGGAATATGATTGTAAAACCATCACTACTGCAATCCGCAACATTCATCAAGCATGAAGCCAACTTCAATTCATTATTTCTGTAATTACTTCACCTTTTTTGTGTGTGTCAAGGCCACTTTTTATAGTTTTTCAGATGTTAATCTTGCAGAATAAATATTTATGTCAATTAATATTTTCTGAATGCATTTTGAAGTTCCCTTTTCTCTACTTTAATATTCAAAATCAAGATGTTTTGATCTTCTTCTCTTTTTTTGTACCAGAACCGAGAGGAGGAACGCAGGAGGAAGAAGAAGAGAATGGAGCTCGGTGGTGGTTGTGGTGGCGCGAGGGAGGAGATCGAAGGGAGCAGGGACAAGGAAGAAGAATAGAGGAGGAAAGGGAAAGCTAATGTAGGTTAATCTTCATTTCGACAATTTTTTCCCCTATTTTATGATATTTTTTGTTGCTAAGTTATTGGAAATGTGAGAAAAAATCAGAGTAGATATTTGAGAAAAAAGAAAAAGATGCAATCTTTGGCCATTTCTCTTGTGATTTAGAGAGAAATATTTGAAGATCTAAGCTTTGCTGGTTGTTGTTGAGTTTTTTAGAGTGCTGCCAATATGCCTTGACAAAGTGGGTGTTGGATTTGGTTTTATATGTGTTGATATTTGAAGAGATAAGGACTTTGATCTTCAGGATCAGACTCAATAGTTAGAGATTCGATGAAAGTGGGTTCAACATTCGGGTGTGGGTATAATCTTCAGTTTCAGAACATGAACGCCACCTCAAGTTGATTCAGTATAATCTTATTCAATCATATTTGAAATCCAAATCAATATTACTGTAGATTGAAGTATTATTCAGATTTACTGAAAATCTTGGTATCTTTCTCTTTCGTCCTTTTTAGCCTGTTTCATTTTCCCACTTATTATGAGCTCCAAATTCTTTTTCTTGAATTTGTTTAAAATGTGTTTTTTTCTTCTTCTTAATCTATAAATATACAAAGGTTCCCCTAAAAAAAAATATACATAGGTCTGCAAACTTGTTCATTGTTTTTTCATCACTTTCTTCCTTAATCAAAATATGGGTAATGATTATTTTGGTTTAAATAAGACACAAGAACTGCAAACTCGAATTTGGGGCTTTCAGTATAATATATAATTCTCAAGCATTAGAGGATGCATACAAAAGTTGGCTTAGCCCTCAAATCATGTAAGAGAACTGTGTTGTATTTATCTTTCTCCTACAAGTTCATGTTGTATGAGTTACTTCTCATTTTAGAAGGGTGTTTTTGTTTATATGCTATTGTAGAATTAATTTTAAAGCCCACGTGGGAATTCTGTATCAGAAGTTCAGGGACAGGGTTAAGCATTGGATAACGTTTAACGAGCCTCATGGCTCATAGAGTGGCAGCTCAAGGCTATGATATAGGCATATTCACTCCAGTGCGGGGCTCCATCCTCCTTCACCTGTTTTGCAGGGCTGGGAACTCTGCTACTGAGCCTTACATTGTTGCCCACCACTTGCTTCTTGCTCATGCTACTGCTATCAATATTTACAGGACAAAATACCAGGTTAATGTACTTCAGTTCTCTACTTTCCTCTACTACATTGTGAACTGTAATTTGATCTTTGATTAAAAGATTAACTATAACACTCCCGCTGTCTTTAGTTAGTTTCCCCCTTGCTGCATTAAGTACGTAGCTTCAAAGTAATCAATGATGCAACCATGATATGTAGGATCACAAGTGAAGATATCAATGATCAAAGACGTGTTTAATAAAAGGTACTTCTATGGAATTATGCAATATTCTCTTTTTGTTTTGTATTTGAAAACTATGCAGATATCCTAAGTATTATATTGGACCCGCCTAAGCAGATTTCGAGAGTATAATATGAAGATTTTAGTAACATATATAGGCTACTCAGTTCAAATTACTAACTTATTTCAGGAAAATTAAGTTCAAATTAGTTCAAATAAACGCCTGCCCAAAGGCTTGCTGTTTCATGTTTAAGGGTTTCATCTTGGTTTCTCCCTTTTTTTTTCCTTCGTGCCTTTGATTTTTCTTAGATGAATTTCCTTCCCTTTTAATTTGGGCTTGTTTTTAGATTTTCGGTTGCCCTTTCTAGTTTGAATTCAAGATTAGGGCTTGCCGCCATGGAGATGAATGCTCGTGACTCCACAACGGCACAATAGGTCAGATCTTATACTTCACTTTACAACTTTGAAAGGTCTTTATTTTCGACGAAGGTTTCTGATTTTCATTTCTTATGATTTTGTATGACATTATCATGCTCTGGTGTTTCCAATAAAAGAGAGTAAATAAGATCTGAACATATTTTCCAACTCTAAGTTAAAAGTGGATAACAAAATCTAGGGATGCTCAATGTTGTAACTTATTTATTTAGGGCACCATTTGAGGAGGGTTGCTTACTTTCTCATGCAAAGTTTTATTTGTTGTTATTCTCCTTCTTTTTATCGACAATAATAGGAGTTTTACTA
This sequence comes from Beta corolliflora, assembly GCA_947648045.1. Taxonomy (NCBI): domain Eukaryota; kingdom Viridiplantae; phylum Streptophyta; class Magnoliopsida; order Caryophyllales; family Amaranthaceae; genus Beta; species Beta corolliflora. The sequence continues at coordinate 102,299 of CANSZD010002938.1, forward strand.
TTAACTTCAATCGCATATTTCTCGGAAGCTGAATTAATACTCTATATTTCTAGCTATTTTTCCGTTTGAAATTAAAGCATGTCCATTAACTTAATTATTGTAGAATTTCCTCTAATCATTCTTGTAAAAGTTCTGTAAATTCAAAATTTGAAGAGCTCCAGAATAGTGCTCTTAATCCATTAAGCCGAAATGATACTGTTATTTTCCTGCTATTTTGTCTAACTTGAAATATCTTATCAATGGAGCAGATCTCCTTGAAGAATGTGGCCAAGATGATGTGCTTGTCAAGGATCTCTTGCTGCTCAAAGCTGTTTGTGATAGACTTGATCAAACTGAAGGCAAGGTCTGCTACATTTGAATTTATTAGGGATATTATCTCAGATAACCCTGACATATAGGCCTTTTTTCCAAATAACCTTGACATATTTTTTTTTTCTCAGATGACCCTGAACTTGTATTTTGTCATTAAACCTGACGGTATTGTTAACGGCGTTAACTATTTCCTTTTAAAAAAAAAAAAACCAAACTCATCTCTTTCTCTCTCTTGTTCTTCATATCTTCTTAAGCATTCATCAATGGTTTCCACCACTTTCTCAAATTATTTATCTACTCAAATCAACAACAACAATTCAGTATTGAATTGCAATGAAATGAATTAGAAATCCCCAAAATTTCTTCCTCTGTTTTGTTTTCGACAACCACCAATTAACCATCAAACAACCACCGCAGCACCACTACTCGTTTCACTCTCTCTCCTCCCTATGAACCCAAAAGCACCACCGCACACCCTCGCTTCACTCTCTTAGATATGTAATTCATCAAACAATTTGGTGAAGTAGTTCTCAAGAGGGTAAAAAATCTACCATTAGCGGCAAAACAAAAAAAAACACAGTTTATAATCTAAGCATTTGAGGAGAGAGAAAATCACCCTTTTCACCAACAAATGCAAAGACTCAAAACAATTTATTGTTGAGGGAGGTTCAGCTGGTGGAAGTGCAAAACAAGGCCCGGATAGATGTTTTCAAGTGAGTCATTCCTTCTTGCTGTTGAGGCAACAGTTGAATGTTGTACTAGTTTTCATTCTCGTCTGGGTATGGAATCAAACAATAAGAGAGAGGAATTTCTTGCATTTTCAGTAACCCATAAGGAATCAAACATTTACACACACAAATCACTCAACTGGGTATGGAAGTGAAGAAATACCCCATTTTATGAAAATGATGGATTTTCTCTCTCCTCAGTTGTTACATATACTTGCTGGAACTGTCCTTTCCGGTAGACGGGTACCTGTCCCCGCGCCATGATGTGCCCACCTCCTGCAATGTGCTTCGCCCTAGCCGTTAGTACTTACTGGTATAGACGCACAAGATTTTATAGATCTGAGTTAAAAATTTCCCACTAGCCTGTTCTTCTCCGAAACCATCATTGGCATGTACAAGTTACATGAAAATTAGACAAGGCCCGGATTTTCACTCTTTGGGCTAGTATTGAAGGAACTTGTAGTTGATTTGTTGTTAATTTGCAATAATGTAGCTGAATTTTTATCCAGATTTGGAGAGAGAGAGAGAGGGGATGAAGAACATAAGAGAGAGGATGAAGAACACAAAATGTTTTTGTTTTTTTTTTATATAAAAAATATAGGTTTTTAATTATAGATGTCAAAATAGTTAACGCCGTGTCTAATTCCGTCAGGTTTAATGACAAAAATCAAGTTCAGGGTTATCGGAGACAGGGCTGCCAAAGTCGGGGTTATATTGGAAAAAGGCCTATAAGTTAGGGTTATCTGAGATAATATCCCAATTTATTAATAATATGAATAGTTTATGTGACAACATGTTTAAATTAAGTAGATATACTCCAGTATCTCGCTGACTGCAGTTTTGCTCTTTTGTTTTTGGACCGACATGTTTAAATTAAGCAGGAACTTGGTTATCGAGAAACGCGGGGACATAGAGCTTGGAGAAATGTAAATTGTTATGATCTCATATCTGTCAATTATGCTTTATGAAAGGTAACACACTCTCAAAATGGTTTGTCGTTATGCTGTTGATTTTCCAGATTTGCAACAGGTTGAAGCAAACTGGTCTTATTGAAGTATTTGAGGCAAAAGTAGATAGGAAAGTGGAAAACCCCTACAAAATCGAAAAAGAGCATATCTAGAGGGCAAAATAAGGTATTGATGCTTCATAATGGCCTCAGTGGGAGTTGTGAGGATTGCTTTAGAATTCAGATCATGAAATCAAATATATCTACGCTCCTAAATTTCCTATTCTATGAATGTGATTTGATAAAATCTTCAAGTCTATGACTAAAGAATCCTGAAATCGAAGGAAGTTTTACCCACCAACTGTTCAAAATTTTCTCCAAGATTAATTTAAGGGTTTGTGGACTTTATAGTCATTCGAAATAAGTTAATGTTATTCCAGATCCTACCAGTCACGACATCAACAATGTTCCACCCATTCTAAGATGAACATATATCACTTCTATAAATTGCTTAGGGTAAGTTTTTAAAGAGAATGACATTCTCTTTTTTTCAAAGTGACTACTTCCTCTGAACCTTATAGTTTCCACTATAGGCTTGATACAAATATTAATGGTAGCATATGGGTGGGGCATAGTTAATTAAGTTCTAGAAATGGATTGTTGCCTTATTGGGCACATGACATTCTAAGGGGAGAGAGAGGGAGAGATTGTGTAAGCCAATTTGAGGCATCCATATTAAGGGTGTGAAAGGAATGGTGAGAGCACCTGTTAGATTCTACTAGCCAACTAAGTAAAATGCACTTCCAGGTTAGTGGAGTTTGGACGGCACCCTTATTGCTCTTCGCCTAATTTTCATTCCATCTATCTATATGTGAATATGTCATATAATGTATTCCTGATTTCTCCATCCCAAGTTTTCAAAGATATACCACGTCCACAAAACAAGGCTGTCGGTTTCTACATTTGTTTTTCCTATGGTTATCACAATCTGTGTATGATTTATGGTGATTAATGTATTTTCTTCTGCATTTGGCAGCCTGTCAGTTGTTTGCGATTACTGAAGTTCTCTCCAAAGCTTTTTCAACAAAAAGTTCCAGATTACGAGTATGACAATCTTGTCTCAGAGCAGGCTATCACATCTGGAAACCGAGTTCTAAACACGGAGCAGTTAGTGGAGCTTTCTCTCAAGCAACAAATTATTGACATGATTGATGCCGAAGGATCAAAGGGGCTACTTGGAGTTGAGGTATTTTCATATCTTGCTTGATAATTTTTTCAGATTACCTTTTGTGACCCATCTGTATTTCCTGTCCTTTTATTTAGCAGTCTATGCATCAATCTGAGTTCTGTTAATTTTAAGTTCCAACCAACTGAACCCCTTCTCTTTTTTCTCCCGGGTAGGGTGGTGGTGGCTGGTGGGATAGCAGCAGCCAACAAGATGTCCTGATACAGCTGTTAATCAGATTTATGTATCATGAAGTAGCTTAGTAGGTGATATATGTTAATATCACTGTTAGCTAATGAAAATCTGCTCCTCTTCTTCTTCTCTTCATTCTTAAAACCTAATTTCCGATCTTCTCCATTTTCTTCTACCTCACGATTCCTGACGTCCTTGGATTTTCCGCCATTGATACACAATCGGAGCTTCCAGTGTAACATCCATAATGACTTGATAATGGTGTAGGGGAACTAGACCAAGACCAGAAATAACTGGTACCGTAAGCCCTTCAAGCAAGAGGTGGCAAACGGGTCATACGGGTCGGGTACGGGTCGGATCATGATCGGGTCAACTTTGTATTCGTGTTACGTTCGGGTCTGGTCGGGTACGGGTCCATCTCGAGTCCATTAAATTTTGGGTCCCGTCGGGTCGGGTTAAATCGGGTTTTTAATCTAGCAAATAAAAAAACACATATAAGACTAATAAAACTAAGTGAAATAATAAATGGGAGGTGGCTAAGTCATATATAGTATTTCATGACAATTTGTTTCCTTAAATTTGTTTAAAAAATAACTAATATAACAACTTTCGGGTCGGGTTCGGGTTATCATTATCGGGTCACTTCCGGGTCGGGTGGATTCGGGTTCGGGTTATATTCGGGTCTGTTTTACTTTCGGGTCGGTTATTCGAGTTTCGGTTCCATTTCGGGTGAAAACGAGTCTCGGGTCGGGTCACGGGTACATGTCTATTTTACCGTCTATAAGCAAGCCTATTATTTACCAGAATTCATTTATTTGATCTAATGGAAAATATTGCAGTAGATTTCACATTTTATGGTCATTCTACTCAATCAGTCATACATACCAAATGGTCTTATATATTTCCAATAGTCAGAAAAATAACTAGCGGCAGCTCATCTCGCATTATTAGACAAGCAATCCAATCAGATCAAGTGACATTTTGAGAATGAGCTCGATAAAGCCCAGTTTAATGTCCCTTTGATCCTATCCCTCCTGATTTTAGGCCATAGTTCAAGTGATTGGGATTCCATAACATAAGCAGCAAGCCTCTAATCAAACATTAATGTCCACAAGAGTAGTGTGCTTAAAAGTCATATATATAAGGCTCATTTCATCATTTGGTGAGCTGACGAGTCATCATCCAAAAGGTAATAAAATAATTCCCTCACTTGTAAATGGCATACTAAAAGAAAAAGCTTCTGCCAGACAATAGTTTGAGAGGGTAAACAAACAGCAGGGCAAAGGGTTCAAACTGATGGGGCATATTCCATAGCCGTAGAAGATAAAGAGAATTCTGATCCAAACATGAATTATACTAAAATCAACGTGCTTCATATTGTATTATAGTATTGACAATAAACTCGAGCTTGACCCAACCCAAACTAACCACGACACAAACCAAATAACTCATCTTTTATATATAACCATATCTAAATTCACCCAACATGAGCCTCATTTGAACGATCCATTATCATCCCTAACTATGGGCTTGTTTCTTCACCCATACTTCTCTATAATCATTAGAACTTAACTGACTTAATGAAGTTGTGAGTAAATTTGGATAGCTCTTATTTGAACTTCTTATCAAATTGATGAAAGCTATTTTATTTTTGTGAAACTTATTATTTCAAGTGAAACAAACAAAGCCTATATCAATTTATATGATCTAAAACCAAATAATTTCTACGCTCTTTTTTTTTTTAAATCATATTGGAAAAAATTTATGCATATGAAACAAAAATTTTGTGGGTAGAAAATTTTGTGGGATTCAACATTTCCATCATATCAGCACCACACCAAGAGTGGAGCTTACTGTGAGGAGAAGAAAAAGATGGTGAAGAGGCATTAAAACTTAAGGATATTCAGTCGGACTCGGCCAAAGCATTTATAAGTAACCCAGATACACCTGTGACCTGTGTGCCTCAGGCTCAGAGTGAACAAGAAAGACATATATAGGGCCACATTTTAGAGCTTGAATTACTAACCTGATGAGATGATGATACTTCTTGATAGCTGAACATGACCTTGTTAGTTGTTAGTTGTTAGTTGGTTTAGAGCTTCTGAAGTGTAGAGAACTACCATTTTCTGATAGTCACTACCAGCAAATAAATTTGTTGATAAACTACAAGAGAGATGCAGAGAGGTTAATTGATCGAAGACGGAGGAGACATACAACATTCACAGAATTAAGAAGTCAAAGGAAGCCATCATACTGGCTACTGGCTACTGCCCACCAAAAACATTTATTACCGGTCACCTTGAAGAAAGAACATTTATTTCTGATTCCGTATGTGCCTTCGTAGCTCAGCTGTCCACAAAAAAATTCAAAATTCAGTAGCAACCAAAAAGGTAACGAGTGACTACAAACCATAGATTAGAGGTGTACGTGAACCACAGTTCTGGAACAATTTTTGCCATCTGGAGAAAGTTGCTCATTACTCATTAGACAAGGCAAGGAGCCAAGGAATGAATAAAGGATACAGTCATACAGCATAATGTTATGATAAAGTTGGCACTTAAGAAAGTAACCTGATTTCCTTTTTTGACATCGAAGAACAGTAAGTCAATAACAACAAAGGCATCTTATTATAGCTTGAATCTCTATTTTCAGTAAGAGGATTAAAAAAAATGGAATCTCTATTTTTAGTAAGAAGAGACAAAAGCATGGAAAAAGTTTATTAGTATCGTCGTTTCAGGAGCAGCTGTGATGATATTGTTGTTTAAAAGTGAGCAACTGAGTGCACCCGTCCCACCAAAGCTTTCCAGATTCTTAAATATGTGCAGGGTCGGGTAACCCACAACTCAATTAGTGCTTCATACAACAATGATTTTGTTAGTGACTATGAACTCTAATTGATTAGTATTATGAACATGACGTGTTATTCGTATACAAAATATGGGCTTGAAATCTCTGTCACTCAAAGAATTTACACTTTGTTAGTTTGTTTGATGTGGTAATGGAGGTGATTCTTAAAAGTTCGAGATAGTTAGTCAGGTTTTAGCGCAAATTAGTCGAATTATTCAAGATTCCAGCTTAATATGTTGATCATATATCGTGGAGAGTTGCTGCATGATGTTTACTAGAACAAGAGGTGAGAAGTAAAGAGTGACAGAGACTATCCACTTTCTTAATATGAAGCATATGTTAGATAATTATTTTCCACTTTCTTGCGTTTGAATATTTTCATTCCATTGAACATTTTTAATTTATGTATTTCAATTTCGAGCCTTGTCTTTGCTTGCTACTTGCTAGGGCCTCAAGCATAAGATTGACCAAGCACAAGAAGCAAAGAAAATGAAGAAGATGATTTCATTTTTTAATGGCAAAATTGGCCTCAACACCCTGAACTATAGCTTGGGTGCACCCAACACCACCAACTACGACTAGTAGCCTAAACACCACCAACTACGGGGTGGGGTGCAGTCCGTACCACTAACTACGGGGTGGGGTGCAGTTTGTACCATAAAAACCCACCGTCATAGGCAACATTTTAGGCTTCCGGCCTCGGTTGGCGGGATGCAGTATGTACCATAAAAACCCACCGTCATCGGCAACATTTTATCGGCAACATTTTAGGCTTCCGGCCTCATTTATGGTACGGAATGCACCCCACCCCATAGTTGGTGGTGTTTAGGCTACTAGTCGTAGTTGGTGGTGTTGGGTGCACCCGAGCTATAGTTCAGGGTGTTGAGGCCAATTTTGCCTTTTTTAATTGGTAACTTGTAATTGACATAGACTTATTTACACATTATTCATGCAATATGATAATCACAATGCTTAAAGCGGTTGTGTGGAGGAATCTACTAGCAAGGAAAAAAATTTGTGAGTTAAGAAAGGTGGCCGCAATACATTTGTATAATAGGGAATATTAAAAAGTGGGCCGAAAATAAGCCTAAAATTTGGGCGTAAATGAAGTCATTCTATCTTACTGCAACCACAATATGGTCGTAGAAGATGAAGATCAACGACGAGAACTGCGGCTAGAAATCTCGTCGTACATAAAACTAATTAATTTATAACAAGATTCAGCACTCGTCGTAAAAAACTATTTACGTACGATGAGCCTAACAAACTCATGCAATTTGTTATGTGGATTTCATTCATGCATAAGATATATATAAATTAGGATTTATGGTATATTCATGTATATTATTAGTATTTGTCTAAGTTAGCAAGTAGGAGAAGCCTCTTTTAAGCTCCCGTTCAGTCGGTCTTGAAAGTCTTCTTTGTTAAGTTTGTTGATTTATGTTGTTACTTTGTACTTTTAGGCAGACATTGGTCTTTCCAAGGGTATTTCTGGAACTGAAGTTGCTAAGAAAGCTCTGATATCATTAGCTTGGATGATAATTTTGCTTAAGTTGTGAAAGTAGTGTAAATTGTGTCTCTCATTTATATATGAAATCTTTTTCTTCATATTGTATCTCAGAAAAGAACTTAGTGGCAGAGTACACAACTGAATTCCCATATGAATGCAGGTTGTGAGCTTGCACTAACAAGGACTATATGCATAAATGTTATTATATCTAATTACCAAATACACATGCTTTGTTTTGCTTAAATCGATTAAGCTAATGCTTGCATTTAGTTATTCACAATCATTTTCCCTAGCTTCAAGGGTCGCCCAATAGCTTACTTGTACGTACTGCATCAAATTGTATCGAGTTTATCCCCAAAAAAAACTGTGATCGAGATAATTAGGCAACCATTTCACTAATTAGTTTTTACAAACTTTGGGTGCACGCCGGCCAACAACTAGTAAATTAAAAAGAAACAAAAGGAGTACTTCAACATTTGTCAATACACAACTTTGACCATTAATATCTCTAGTTTTTTTGAAGAGAAAAAAATTAAAATGGTAGATGTATATCGTGATAAATCCAGCAACATCTTACATTCTAAAGTTTGTATTATATAATGGTTATAAATTCCTAGTCAAAATATGTATATAAAAATAAATAGTGCAAAAGTTAAAATAGTGCAACTATTAGAAAACGGAGAAAATGCGAATTTTAATGGAATTGTTAGACTTTTGGTCTGGTTGCTAACCCTATCAACTCCAAAAAAAAACCACCTTTACTCATTGCAGATCTTTAGTTAGGAAAAGTGTAGAAAAACTAAGGCCTTATGTGGCAATTAGCGGATAGCTGTTAGCGGTTAGCTGATTGTATTAGCTGATAGTTGATAGCTGACTATATAAGTTGATTTGACTAGCTGATTGTATTAGCTGTTTGTATAAATGTGTTTGGTAAGTAGCTGATATACATAATTGTGTAAAATGACCAATAAAGACATGTGCATAATCTATTGTTGTACTTTTTATTGTTTATTAGTGTAATTTTCAAAAACTTTAGGACATAAATGTAATTGGTCCACTCATTCCTAAACCTCTAATGTAAAAAAGCTCATCAGTCCTCCCCCAGCTTTTTCAAAAAGAGTTTTTTTGGGCCCAATCAACTAAATGAAACATCTCTTTACCAAACACTCAAATTAAAAGGTTGACTAGTCAAATCCTTTAATATGTGTTCAAACCACTAGTTTTGCCCCAAACCTCTCTTTACCAAACAAGACATAAGTCATGGATTTGCTAGGCTATATAGCATATAATGATATAATCCTATGTTGGATATTAAAACTCATCAAAACACTCTTAATAGTCATGCATACACACATTTAATAGAGAAAAAGAAATCAGGATCGCAGCTCTCTCTCTCTCTCTCATTCACTCGCATTCTCTGAGTCCTCTGCCCGCCTGCACGCGTCAGCCCATCACCCTCCGGCCACCGTCAGAGGCGCCAGTAGGCTCACTCGCCCACTCGCCGGGTACCATAGCACAAGAAGAAGATGCACAACAGCACAGTTAGTTTCTTGTTTTATTCTTTTTAATTTTGTTTTCCATTTTTAATGATTACTTTGCTTAATTAATTGATTGTTTTATACTTGCATACTTTATATATATAGAAGTGTGTTAGTTAGATTCTTAGATTATTTGAATATTTATATGTAAGTTGTTGATATTATTCATTAGTTAGTGTGTAATTGAAATTGAAGATTCAAATCAAGTATAATTTTTAGGGATTAGTTTTTTAGGGCTAGATTATATTGTTCAATGTTTTCAATTGGTATGTTTTAAATGTGTATGCTTGACTATGTTTATCTAATTTGCCACTTTTTTTATTTCTTTGATTGTATGTTAGCGACTAATTGAAATTGAAAATTGAAAATTGAAATCAACTAGTTTTTAGTGATTTAGCATTTTAGGCTTGGTTAAATTGTATAATAGGGGAAACTTTCTTGAACTTTTGAAATGGCTAGGGAAATAATGTGCGGATGTTAAAAATGTCACTTTTGAAAATGCAACAAAAAAAAATCAAATGATTTCCCCCGATGAAGATATCTGATATCATTGTTTAATTTCAAAATATGAGGACTTGTAGGATGCAAATGCAATTTGAACCATATGAATTTTTTTCTTACTTTGGGTTGTATAACTATGCATATTTTGGTTGTAACATTTATGCAAACTTTTTTCTCCCAATATTTGCGTTTGTTTTACGTTCGTACCCCCAAATTGAAATTCTTGGGTCCGTCAGTCTCAGGTTTTATGTTGCCTAATCAAGGAAGTGCAGAGCTACTGTAGAAAATTTTGGTAGATTGGCAAGTGGAGATTGGTGCACTCAAACTCGCAAGTTGCGTACAAATTCTAGGTAAATTTTCTTGTCAACAATGTAATTCGGTAATTGTGATTTTTTTGGGTTTTTAATTGATGAATGAATTGGATCATTTATTTTTTTAGACAACAATTGCAATTGCAATGGGAAAAAAAAGGAGTTATTGTTATCCCTCAATTTTGATTTCATTCCCTTTATGTTGAACTAAACATGCACATTGTGTGATTTCATTCCCTCCATTATTACTACTTGGGTGTTGCTTGGTTTCTCATATTTTGCTCATATTTCATCCAATCTTCACCTCTAAATATCGTGGCTTTTATCTACTTCCAAATTCAGGTTATTAAGTGGTATAATTCTTCATTATATGAAGAATTTCACCTTATTATATTTTTGTGGGTGTATAAATTAAGACTGAAATTTTAGTGTTCTTTGGAAATGGGTGAATGAATGTAAATTTTGGGATCTTGATTTGAGGAAAACAATCAAATGGGGTTTAAGTTTTTAGAGTCAATTTTGTTGTTTCATGTCTGGGTTACTTGATTGCAGGTTGTTCAATGAGGGAAAAGAAGAAGCATAGGATATTAATGGTGTCTGATTTCTTCTACCCAAATTTTGGGGGAGTTGAAAGTCACATTTATTATCTATCTCAATGTTTGCTTAAGCTTGGTCACAAGGTAAGTGAAATTATTATTGTTCCACTTTGTTTATTATCTAGAGAAATTGTTTAAGACTGTGTTAATACTTCTGCTGCTGGAATTTGTATTTGTTTTGCTTAATTTATGCCAGATTGTTATGGGTTGAAGCTACAATTTTGATTGTTTTGATCAAGTGCTACCAATTGTCAAATAATAGGATCTTGCATTTTTGTGTAATCATACCTTTGTTGTTGGAGTTATAAAATTTCCTAGAAGTTTCTCTTTTGAAAGGTGGATTTTGTACTTTCCGTTAATCGAGGTTACGTGCTAAAAGTTTAACACGTGTGTCATAGGCTTGTGATGATTTTCCCTTTTGGCATGTGAGAAAACAATGTTGATGGTTTTGGGAACTTTTTGTTGTTGTTGTAGGTGGTAGTTTTGACTCATGCATATGGAAATCGCTCTGGGGTGAGATACATGACGAATGGGCTGAAGGTTTATTATGTTCCATGGAAGCCTTTGTTTATGCAGAGTGTGTTACCCACATTCTCTGGGACACTTCCGATCATGAGGACTATTTTTGTGCGCGAGAAGATTTCCTTGGTTCATGGACATCAAGCCTTTTCTACTCTCTGCCATGAAGCTTTGATGCATGCACGCACTATGGGATACAAAGTTGTTTTTACTGATCACTCCTTGTATGGTTTTGCTGATGTGGGTAGTATACATATGAACAAAGTCCTGCAATTTACCTTAGCTGATGCAACTCAAGCAATCTGTGTTTCCCATACTAGCAAGGAAAATACAGTGCTAAGGTCAGGTATTCCTGCTGAGAAGGTATATGTGATACCAAATGCTGTGGACACAGCTATGTTCAAGCCTGCACCCGAACGACTTCCACGGGACCAAATTGTCATTGTTGTGATTAGTAGACTGGTTTACCGAAAAGGTGCAGATTTGCTTGTTGAAGTCATTCCTGAAGTTTGTCGTCTACATCCCAATGTTAGTGATATCTGTTTGGGATAGTGTTAGGTTTCCCTCCTATAAGTCATGAATTACCTCATGTCATACTTGATTTCGAAAACTTTCATCAGTCATAGAATTTTTATTCATTTGCTTTTCTATCTTTAACTTTTACTATCAAAGTTTGATATTCAGTGATCATCTTAGGTTCGTTTCGTTATCGGAGGTGATGGCCCCAAAAGAGTACGGCTAGAAGAGATGAGAGAAAAACATTCTCTTCAAGATAGGGTTGAAATGTTGGGTGCCGTTCCACATGCTCAAGTTCGATCTGTGTTAATATCTGGACATATTTTTTTGAACAGGTAAAACTTTGTGATCTCTAGAAAAAAATGAAGCAAGAGATATCGCTCCATATCATTTCTTTGATTGGATTTTCACTTCTATCTAGTGAAGTACTCAAAAATTGTTCGATTTCCTGGAAACCTTGGCTTTCAGATTTTCTGTCAACTGATTTTCTTAACTTTGGAGATAAACCTAACATCTCATTTGTTACTTTATCCAATCTACACTCTAGACACCTGCTTCCAGTTTGAAATCTGCATTTGTATTTTTATGTGAGTAAGCATGAGTGACTGGCAGTCTTACTTTCTTCCGATGGATCAAGCCAAAGGATTTCTTCAGCATGTTTACTTTGGCTACACTTGATGGGTTGCACAATGAGAAATACTTGTTTATTTTTCATGGATTTATGAAGTCAATATGGACATTTTGTGGGAGTGATCATTGAGTGGTAATTTATTTTGAAATATTCTTTCACTTCTGTAGGACAAACTTGGAAATAATGGAAGGTAGATGTTTTAAATAATATAAGGTGTTGCTTAATATTGCAAGCATCCTAGCTGATGTTTACTAAGTGTTTAACGAGTTTCGCCAGCACATAACATTTTGATGCTTCTTGATACTTCTTTAAAAAGAAAAGATGAATGAGAAACCTTTATTGATTCATTCTATTTATTTGTGGTTTATGTTTGACTCTTTTTTATGTTGGGAAGTTTAGGCTTCGTACTTAGTGAAGACTAAAACCTCGTAAAAAAACTTTAAAGCCTTTCTACATAGAACCCATGATCCAATGTTATGGCTGAAGCATAACAAGCAGCATGATCTTCAAGATTTTCTACATGTAAATGTAGCAGACATTAATTCATGCTTAATTAGTTGATTTACGAAGTTTCCTCTTTCTTTTCTCTTATATGGTAGTCTTGACCTTCCTGATGTATAAGATTCTATCTTGCTTCAGAATTTTCCGCTATATAATTTCTTTGCTTTGAACTTCTGGACAGTTCTTTAACAGAAGCGTTTTGCATAGCAATACTGGAATCAGCTAGTTGTGGATTATTAACAGTGAGCACACGTGTAGGTGGTGTCCCAGAGGCAAGTGTTTCGAATTATCTATACATTCATTTGCATCTCTCCTCATCTTTGTCATCCATGTCTTCAACCATCCTGTAGCTGTTTATGGAACTGATATTTGTGCTTTTTTAAGTTGTATATTAGTTGGGTAAATTACTAAATTCTAGGTATGATTGGTGTTCACCTTATCAAATTTCCCCTTTTACTAATTAGGTTTTGCCAGATGACATGATTGTACTTGCAGAACCAGACCCTAGAGATATGGTGCAAGCTGTTGGTAAGGCGATAACCATTCTCCCTAACATTGACCCACAAGCTATGCACCTTCGAGTGAGTATAATCATTTTTACATTAGGTTTTCTCCCCCCCCCTCTTGTTTCTCTTTTCTGATTTCATTCTCTCCTGCTGCGCCTAGATGAAAAGGCTGTATAGTTGGCATGATGTTGCTAAGAGAACAGAGAGAGTCTATGAGCGGGCTTTGAAGTGTGCTGATCAGAATCTCCTTGAACGGCTTTCAAGGTAATGCTTGATAAATATGCTAGGCTTCAAAGGTAGTAGCATATGAACAGAATTGTTGGAATTCATCATTTGCATGATGAAACGTTAGATGAATGGCTTCTGCATCTTTTTAAGTTGGACAATAAACTCTGTTGTGATTGTAGTTTTGCTCTATGTTACTCATACTTGGGTACTTGTGTTGGACATGGTGTCCCGTGTCCACCTCAGCTCTTTTATGAAATCATTTTTTTATTTATGATTTTGGCTTAAATTGAAGTGTCAAAGTGTCCATACCTATTTCGGAGTGTTGAGCATCCGACAAGGGTATTTGCGGAGAAATGAAGAGTTTGAATAACGTAGGTTTTGCTCTAGTCTTTTATGCTTGACCGGAGAAATGATCCAATATAAAGTTATAGGAGTATTGGTTATTTGTTTTCTGATTGAGATAAATTGATCAGGTACCTTGCTTGTGGCGCATGGGCAGGCAAGCTTTTCTGCTTGGTTATGATCATCAATTATCTTTTCTGGTGTTTCTTAAAATTATGGCAGGTATTCACTCTCACTCATGACTCAACCCTATCTTGAAATACATAATTTCATCATCTTTCACATAAAAAGTCTGAATGTAATTGGTTCAATTCAAAACGTTTGTGTTAGCCGGAGGAGGACATTGAGGAGGCTCCAGATGTTGAATTACTTCATCAGCGAGAAGAGATGTCAGAGGATTCGACTGACATTGGAAGCATGAGATGACATTAGATGTGTACATTCTACGGACTTTAAACAGAAATTAGGTACAGGTAGCAGATCAAGTCATATTTTAATCCAAAGCAATTTCACTCAAACTGATCAGATGAAAAAAGTCCATCTTTCTTTCCAAATGATTTTTTTCTTCCTTTTTGATGTCTACTACAACTTTGGAGTCGCAATTTATAGTTTATATAGGCTCCAAGTAACTAACAATTTTACCAAGATACCCTCAAGATGTCCTTTTGTTCATTCCTAAAGTTCCTAAGGGTTGATTATTAGTGCAGATATGCAATGACTCTTACTATGTGTGTGATGATTGTAACGGATCTATCAAATTTTGTGGTGTAATATAGCTGTCGTGTGTTTTTATTTTGGTGTGTATAGCTAGCAGTGATACATACGAGATTTGATATCGAGTCTTGGGACCATCCTTGTGGCCCCACTAGATGAGTTGTGTAAGCTTCTTAGAGCATCACTAATAATGAAACAAAAAAAAAGGTTCATCATTCTCTCTCCTCATTTCTCTCTCCTCCACATCATTTTCACAAATCATTTTCAATTTCACTCTTAACCATGAACCCAAAAATAATGGTTCATCACTCTCTCTCATCTTTTTTTTCCTACCCCACCATATTTTCTCTCTCTTCAAATAATTATATGGAGTTGTATTGATTTAATATAAAACCAATTTATGCTAATTAATTGTAATTAAATCTTATAATTATTAATTCATAATTACTAATTTTTATTATATATTAATTATCAATAATTATGAAGTATTTTTCTAGAAGATTGTAAGCTAAAGCAAAATTATGTGATAAAAGAAATGATAATAGGAAGAGAAGAAGAAAAACCGAAATTGTGAAAAAGTATAAAGCAAAATTGGTGTCTATTTATAGAGAATGAAAAATCATGAATTTCGGTATTTTTGTTTTTTTTTTGAATTGTATTTTTTGAAATATTAACGTTACAAAATTTGTAACGTTAATAATAAAAGCACCAATAGAAACTAAACACTTGGCGCAATTTCAAGAGCTAGCAGCACGCGTCAGAGGATGGCTGGAATTTTCGTCCTTTGTGAGCTACTCCAGCGAATCCAAGGAGGACATGTGGCGAATTTTTTTTTTTTGGGTTTTCTTCCTCTTTCCTTTGCCAGCGTGTAGGATTGCTTCAGTTTCACGAACCATTCGGAAATCCGAATGGTTGAGTCTCGATCCACGCGTGAACCATTCTTCAGTTCACCATTAAGAGAAAAAAATAATGGTTCAAGCTTATGAACCATTTATTTGTTCATCATTAAGCTTGCTCTTAAGCGTATGGTTTTTTTCGGGGGTGACTTTTACTAAATATAACTGCACTGTCTGATTTGGATTTATTCAGTGCTCTTCGGTAAGATATGATTTAAGGGTCCTCGGGTACAAGGACTGGTTAGTTGTATCATGTTAGGTAAGTTTGTACATAACAACTTAACAAGGTTAAGTAACTTTGTAATATCAAAGTTCTTGTGTACTCTTGTCTATGTAATACTCCTTTCATTTCTAAATATAAGGATGCACACTTCTTGAATATTTGCTTTGATAACTAATATGACTTTTAACATGACTAATAAAGGGTGTGTTCGGCAATAACGTTAGAAGTAGCTTTTAGTGTTTGAACTAAGTCAAAACTCTAATAACGGTAAAAAGTCTATTTGGTGAAGTCGTGTTTGAAGTAGGTTTTGGTGTTTAAACTAGTGTTTTGGAAATTATAAGTATTATATTTTTAATAGAGGTAGTTTTTGGAGTAGCTTTTGAAAAGTGAATATAGTTTATTTATATTTTTCTCCTAAACAACTAGCTTTACTGAACATTAATTATGATAAAAGGAACCTAAGCTGTCAAACTCTAATAGGCAATAGCTCATACTTGACAGCTGACAGCTAAGACTACAACTAATAGAAATAATTACATCTATGTTTGACGAACAGTCCCAAAGATTATTAAAACTATAAAATTAGATTTTCCCCTAAAAAAGAAAATGAAAAACATATACCATTAGATTTAACTTAATTTCATAATATTTTTAAATCATAAATTTTATCAATTTGTAGAGTAGTGAACCGCGGTAGTATGAATGTTGCTAACGAGTTTGCTACATAACTTATATAACCAAATCTAAGTTACAAGAACACAACGTATAATTAGGGCTGATTAACATATCAGGTCGGGTCGTGTTCGGGTTTGGGTTAATAATAAACGGGTTGAACACGTCCCAACCCAAACCTAACCCGTTTATTAAACGGGTTGAAAAACTCAACCTTGATCCGACGTGTTTACTAAACGAGTTACCCATATAACCCGTTTAACCCATTTACATATTTATATTATTAAATTTTTATTAAAACTTATTAGTTTTCAACAATAAATTCACATAAAGTATGAATGATTAGATTATCTTTTCAGTATTTGTGTTCTACAATTAGTATTTTTAAAATTTTCACCAACTTTAACACAACTTTTTAGGAAACTTATATTTTAATGAGTTAAAACAGTCAAACGAGGTTAATTTCGGGTTGAAAATGTCAACCTTAACCTAACCCATTTAATTAATTGGGTAAGTCGTGTCAACCCATTTACTTAAATGGGTCAAAAATCTCTACCCAAACCCGCTTATTTCAGGTTGGGTTCGGGTTCGGTAAACGGGTTGGGTCAGTTTTTCACCGCCCTACGTATAATGCAAAGGTAGACATGCCAAAGGTTTCCAACAATCTAAGAAAACTGAACTAAAATTAAGGCTATGTTCAGT
Organism: Beta corolliflora; assembly: GCA_947648045.1. Taxonomy (NCBI): domain Eukaryota; kingdom Viridiplantae; phylum Streptophyta; class Magnoliopsida; order Caryophyllales; family Amaranthaceae; genus Beta; species Beta corolliflora. The sequence goes on from CANSZD010002938.1 coordinate 119,455, forward strand.
TCACCTTATTTTTACTTATTTCAGATCAGATCAGACCAGATCAGATCAGATCAGATCAGATCAGAAAAAATAAGTTCAGATCAGATCAGATCAGATCAGATCAGATCAGATAAGTTCAGATCAGATCAGATCAGATCAGATAAGTTTAGATCAGATCAGATAAGTTCAGATTATGCTTATATTTAAAAACTTATTATTATTATTATTATCATCATGATTATTATGGTTATTAGTATTACTAATGCTATTATTGTTATTGTAATAATTATTATTATTATTGTTGTTGTTGTTGTTATTATTATTATTATTATTATTATTATTATTATTATTATTATTATTATTATTATTATTATTATTATTACTTTATACAATTACTATTACTATTAATATTACTATTTACTAGTACATTTGTTCAAAAAGATTATTATTATTGTCGTTGTTGTACTTATTAATTTTTAATATTGGTAATTATTATTAATGTCGTTGCTATTATTATAAATGTCATTGATATCACTATTTGAAGCTATTTGTGTTCAAGAAGAAGAATGTTCTTTTGGCATTTGTAAGTGTTCTTTTTTATATTTATTCTAATTAATAATTTTGATATGTGATGTTCTTTTTGATGTTGTACATGTAACGAACATGACAATAGTATATGATGTTTATTTTTTAAAACAATTTTGGTAGAATACTATAAATTATATATTACTAGTTTATATAAAACATGAGTAGCATGGGATAACCTAATGGTGTTGTCATCACGTCCAAAATTTTCCCTACAAAGGATTTCAACTTATCTTTAAAAACAAAGTTTATATAGAACAAGACAACGATATAAGAAGAATATTTAACCATTTTGTTCAAGATCATATGATTATATATATTTATAGGTTTATTTATAATAAAAAAGAACAATTTATTGATATAACAAAGAACATGTTGTTAGTTAAATCCAAACATGTCATCAATATAAAAATAACATCTATCTTTTATTTTTAAAATGTGTTCTTTAAATAGATCTTGTATGCTCTTTCAGTATATGTTCTTTTTTTAATATCATTATATGTTCTTTTCATTACTACCTAAATTCTTATTATTAACGGACCTTGAACATGAGTGTTCTTTTATTTTTTCGGGAATCCCGTGGTAAGATGAATTTTCCCTAGGCTGCCCTCGCACAGGGTCACTCATCTAGAGACCCAACAAGCCCTAACCCCCCTCCCCCACCCACACCAATATTGAAATATATGCTTCCACCAAGATTTGAACCTTGGTCTCCCATGTGGGAGGTAAGAAGCCATACCATTGGACCCAAGAGTCCTTAGTCTTTTATTTTTAATTGTATGTTCATATACTAATGTGCTCTTTTTCAAAAAAAAAAAAAACTAATTATGCTATAATTATAATAATAATAATAATTATTATTCTTATTCTTATTCTTATTCTTATTATTATTATTATTATTATTATTATTATTATTATTATTATTATTATTATTATTATTATTATTATTATTATTATGTTATCTATATTATTATTATTATTATTATTATTATTATTATTTTTATTATTATTGTTATTATTATTATAATATTATTTATATTATTATTATAAAATTATTATTATTATTATATTGTTATTATTATTATTATTATTGAAAGTTGTGCATAGTAATAAAATGATAGTAATAGTAATACTAGTAATGAAATACAAAGTAATAATAATATAAGTAATAATATGTTTTTTAAAAGATAAGTTCGGATCGGATCGGATCGATCGGATCGATTAGAAAAATAAGTTCGGATCGGATCGGATCGATAAGTTCGGATCGAAAATTTCGGTTAACTAAACATACCTAAGTCGTTCCTACTTCCTCGTATTAAAAAACTGAATTTAGTCGGTACAAGTCTACAAGATCTTTCCATCTCCTCATAATTAATTACATGCAATAAGTTATAACGTAGATCATTTCACTTCCCCTTCCATGCCTAAGTAACTGATCTCAAATAACAACCCTAAACACACTATATATTCCAACCCTTATCTCTCTTCCTCTTCATCTCACACTCACACTCACACTCACACTCACATTAGTCACATATGCAATGGCTTTCTCACTAAGAATTCTTTTCACAATTTTGGTTGCATTTACAATATGCTTTTCCACAAGCATCAAGGCACGTCCTTTGCATGATGATCTTCGTCGTACCGAGTCACGTACTCTAGTGACTCGGCTAAACTTGGATGGCAACTCAACGAGTTGCTGGGACTCATTGTTCAAGCTTCAATCTTGCTCAGGCGAGTTGATTCAGTTTTTCTACAATGGTGAGACTTATGTGGGCCCTGATTGTTGCAATGCAATTTTTATTATAGTTCATGATTGCTGGCCCGCTATGTTAGGCTCATTGGGCTTTACTTCTGAAGAAGGTGATATTTTAAGGGGTTATTGTGATGCTGTGGAGAATAGTTCTGGCCCAAAACCACCTAGCCCACCTAATGCTTCTGGGCCCGTTAAGGATGGAGCTATGGATTAAGATTGGTTAATCTTTGCTTAGTCAATCATAATGATTAGTTTTGGCTCTTGGTGCTTTTTTGTGTAAGGCTAAAATAGTACTTTTTAGTTTTGATGAGTTCTTACAATAGTTGTCCAACAGTCAGTTGCATAATAACATTTTGATTTTCTTGATCATAGACTCATAGTACTTTTTTTTGTTGTTGATGGAAGGTCATAATACTTTCTTATTTTGCTTGAATTTTTGACATCTTCCCTTTGTCTCTAAAGTTCTTTTGTGTTCAACAAATGTTTGAATGTTCTTTTGTCACAATTTTAAATTGTAAATTTGTAACCATTAATCCCTGTCTAAACTTAAAACACTTTTATGTATCTAATATTGTTATGGAGTATTGACGTGAAACATCTAACTAGGATTCCTCTTCTTTAACCAATTTGAACTATTTAGTAAGTCGAAATAATATAATCTCAATTGAGCGTACGTGACTCTTTAAAACAGTCTCACATGACATATAACTTGTTAAATAATTTAAATAAGGCAGCTATTGTAGCCAAAATGAGATAGCAAAGCAATAATCTTCGAAATGAAAGTAATTGTGTTTACATGTTCGAGAGTTCTCAAGTTATATGAAATATATTGCTTTGGGAATCTATATACCTATAGTTGGGGGTATTATGAAACAATCAACAATTAAGGACTATTTAAGCAAGCAGGACATACTTGAGATTGTTACTGTCAAATTTACCAATTACGTTCTAATCAAATACAACAATTATAGTAGTTTCTTATTAAAATTTGGGTGTCTTTTCATAGAGCTATATTTGTCCTAATTTTTGATATTCAAAGTATGTTCTTCATAATAGAAAGAGTATAAAATATTTTGAGAGTGTTTAGTTGAGCATAAAATATTTTCCAACAAATGTGGTTTTTCCCAATTTTCTTTGCTTACTTAGTAAAAGGTGAAATAAGATTTTCAAACGGTGAAAAATAATTCAAACGGGGAAAATATTTTCGAAGGAAGAAATCCGATATTCACCAATATCATTTACCTTCTTCTTTACCTCCTTTTACCCATCCTCTCCATCCCATAATAATTCTTTATACATCTCTATTATTTCATGCAAGGAATCAAACAAAGAAAGTGCAATATACTACCTCCGTTGCTCAATAAGTGCAACACTTTCCTTATTTGGAATTGTCACAATAAGCGCAACCAAGTTTAAAATGGTAAAAAAAATTTAATTTTATTACAAATATGCCACTAAAAAGTAAGAGGGAATCACTATTTTTTGGTTTCACCACTTTACTTTATTGTGATCCCACCTTTCTCTACATTCCTTGGTATTCCCCCACTTTCTCTATGTTTTTCCATGTTTTTTTGGGTACATCCTTACAATAAAAGTGGAGCCTTTTTGACATCCAATATAAACCATCAAGTTGTAATTTTTGTTTAATTATTTCTTTAAAATTATTTTATATTATTAAATTAAATATGGGGATAGCTTTCCCTCAACAAAAAAAGAAAATACGGGTGAACTGAGATAAGAAAGCAATGACAATTGACACATATGTGCCATTCCTTAATTGATGGATAATATGGATATAGTACTACAATCATGAGGAGGGATTTATGCGAAATCCCTAATTAATATATGCATGACAACCCTAAGAGCATCATTATTGGTGAATGAAAAAAAAATCATCCCACTCTCTTTCTAACTTTCTCTCTCTAAAAAATTACATCCCACAATCTTTTCCCACTTTCTTCTTAACAATGAACCAAAAAAAAGATCATCCCAACTACTTTTTCCTCTCTCTCACTCTTTTTGACCCCACCCAACTACTTTTTCTCTCTCATCACCCAACCACCATTCTACAATATTTTTATTATTTATTTTTATTAATATGAAATATTCATTACTAATTGATATTTTATTACAAATTAATTAAATTAAAATTTTTTAAATTATAATTATCATTTTAATAATTAATTTATCTATATAATTAGCTTTTATTAATTACCTAGCATACGTAATTAGCGTTTTTATTAATTAATTGAAATAAATTAGAACAAGTAGAAGAAATTAGTGAAAATGGAGAAAATTATATATGTCAAAAATATAGCAAAATGGGTCTCTATTTATAGAGCTCGGAAAAATAGAGCCGTCGGTATTTTTTTGATTTGTATTTTTTAAAATATAACCATTGTAAAATTTACAATGGTTATATTTTTAATGGCCAATAGGAAGCTGACACCCGGAAAGGCATGACATTTGTCACGCTGCTACTGATCCATGGAAATTAAATGCGTCAGTGTGTCAGCGTGTGTTTCTGAATTTTTTGGGTTTCTCCAAATTAAACGCATCGTTTTTTTGAGTCTCTCACAACCCATCCAAAACGCACCGTTTGACTTGAGGAAACCCAAAAAATTAAAGAAACTCGGATCGAGCGGTGGGTCCCACTCCCACGCCCGATCATAGTTTCACTCGTCCCATACAAATTTTTTTTTTCGCTAATCAACCCACAATCTTTATTTCATTCATTGTTAAGGGGTTTTTTAAGATCAAGATGTAATCTTTTTTTTTCAATCACCATTAATGATCTCTCTAATCACTTTTATGCTTATTCTTATTAAAAGAAAAATCCATAATTCCTCCAAGAAAAAAAGAAAAATCCCTAACGAGAAGGTTTACTGTTGTAGTGTTGTGAGACCCACCTTTTGAGAATTAAAGAACAGGCTTAGGTTTCCCACAAACGAGGGAGGAGGATAGTTTGGATCATTAATTACAAGATTAAAGGAGATTCGATATTTTTCAAATATAAGGTGATTATTTTCTCTCCTATACTTTTATAATGTGCAGAATATGGGTTAAACATTTGCAATAGCTTTCTATATATTAATCTCCTATCCATTTAATCTTGGAGTAGATATGATATGATCCTGAATAATTATGCTAATGATTGTGGCGTATATGAAAGGCATGCACCAAAAAATACGTTTCAACATGTTGAGTCAACGGTTATGGACCACTCAAATCATTTTGGTTGTGACATTTAAAATGATTGCTACATTTTTTCTATGAATAATCACATAGTAAATGTTTATAGAAGGTTTATGAATTGAATATAAGTCTAATAAAAAAATTATGGGGTGGTATAGTATCTCTATCAATTTCTATTTTTTGGTTTTAAAAGTCATACTACTATAATATTGTTTATGTGATAAATTTAAAATTAGTCATACTTAAACTAATTATGTTTATTTTGAAAATTGGCAAATTAAAATTGAAATCTACTTCAATTTTGTGATTTTCATACATCTGTTTTTAGTTACTTATAATCTTGCAATATGATAACAAAAACAGTAACAAATGTACCATTACAAGTTTACAACATATTTTAACTGGACATTTGGGGAAACCCTGTCATAATTTGGAGGACAATGATTATCATAATTCATCTAATTTGAAAGAATTATCTTAAGAAAGAAATAGTAAATAATCATCTCATGCTTCTGCTTTGAAAAAAATTAAAAAGAAATTAAAGCCTCAAAAAAGCAATGTGAACGCGTGACTTATATGTACCATAAAGTCCCATAAAAAGGGATAACGAAATTAATAAACCCAAAGAAACAGCGAGTGAAAAGGCCAGCCAAGAGATAATGGCAAAATTAAACAAATAATGTGATGTATGACATAGAGGGAAATACAAGACTACAACCAAGTTTGATCTCAAAGTAATGCTAATTGACAATTTCTACTTATCCACAGAAGATATCATATGCAATTGTTACGTACATGATATGTAGCTCAATCAATTACCTATTAATCAATGGAATAAATTTATGATACTTTTTATTTAATTAAATTCTCAAACTAAAAGCCCCTTTATTTTTCGGATTATGAGAGAGTTGCATTGATTGCCACTGAGTACAAAAGAAGTCCCAAAAGGTCACCTTATATCATGAATAACATACACAATTCGGCATATTTTCTCACTAGTAGAACATGTTGTTAACACTATCACGCAAGGAGACAGAACACAGAGAAATAGTTAGAACGATCTTACTTGGAAAGGAGAAACAAAGAAAAAGAATGCTGTGACGTGGAGAGATCCACTGTCCTTAAAGGTGATTTCGCCGCAGCACGGGTGCAAACTTCCTCCCGACGACCACCCTCCAGGATTAACACAGCGCCGCCCGATTGTGTGCACTCACAAGCAGACGGATGGAGTGATAGAACTTAGCCTGAAATATTGGAGAACAATTTTTGTGTAGAGAGGAAGACTGAATAATAATCTCTATTTCTTAACCAAAGAGAGAGGATTTATATAGAATAGAGGAGCAAAGGAAAAACGACAATGAAATATTCTGGGAGGAAATTATGGAGTGATAGCTGCGACAAAAACGGCAAGAATTGATTTGCCGTTACAATATGATTGCGTGAATCTCGCAAAGGAAATAACGGAACAAACCAGTTCCAAAAATTAAAGCTGATCATAAAACGGACCGCAGGCCCACAGCCCGCACCGTGCTCGCCACGAGCCCGAGCCCGAGCCCGAGCCCGGCCCGGCCGGCGCGCGCGTGTGTTGCTTGCCATTCTTCTAGCCCATTGCTCAACAAAGCTAAAAGGAACATAATAGTATATAAACAAGGTAGGACCTTTATATTCTTTCCATGTGGGACTTGGGTATTTCATGAACAAAAGCAAACAAAGAAAATACTCCATAACTAAGGCTAACTTTGAGGCTTTAATTCCAACAATCCCCCACAAGAATCAAAGTTAGAGGAAGAAAAGAAGAATAAACAATTTCGGGCTTGAAAAGAAGTGATGCATCAGTGTTAATGTCTTACGACTTGAATTAACACTTAGTGAATTAGATTTGGGAATAGTGTTCAATTAAGTGATGTTCATCTTGAACTTAAGAGAACTTAAAACCTTTATCTAAAACACACATCTATCTTTAAAAGAAGTAGTCACTCCGCGATCAATGTGGCGCCTATACTGGCCATACGCCTACCTGGATACTCATAGATGCTCTAGAGAAATGACCTACATTTTCTCATAGGAAGCGGCCCCACTTCCACATCTAAGTAGGTGAATCCCATCAAGTGTGTACCACCACACACCACCACACAACTGTGGATATGGGCTCATTAAGAGCCCTTTGCTCATCCTCAATCACTAGTGGTAAGCACTTTTCAACACAATTTTTCATAAGAGGGATAGAAATAAACAAGTGCCTTTATTACTAATGTTGCCCTTTGAACTCTATTTGCATAGAGTAGGGTTTCATTATTACATTTCAAATGGGTCTCAATCCCATCCCTCTGGATGCATCCACAATTACATTTCTAGAAAGACCTTTAGTAAACGGATCCGCTAAATTCTTTTCGGACTTTACATAGTCCAGTGATATCACTCCACTGCTTATCAAATCTTTTACAACCTTGTGTCTGAGACGAATGTGCCTTTTCTTTCCATTGTAGACATTGTTCTTTGTATAGCAGCCTGAGAGTCACAATGCAGTGCAACTGAAGGAGCAGGTTTCCCCCACAATGGAACATCATTCAGCAAGTTTCTAAGCCATTCTGCCTCATTTCCTGCCAACTCAAGTGCAACAAATTCAGATTCCATTGTTGACATAGCAGTACCAGATTGTTTACAAGATTTCCAAGAAATAGCACCACCACCCAAGGTAAAAACAAAACCACTAGTAGAGTTAATCTCATCATTTCCAGATACCCAATTAGCATCACAATAACCTTCTAAAACAGCAGGTGAAGAAGAGTAGTGAATGCCCCAATCCATGGTTCCTTTAAGGTATCTAAGCAAACGACGCAAAGCACCCCAATGATCCTTGCTAGGATTATGTGTGTACCTACTAAGTCTGCTAATAGCATATGCAACATCAGGTCTGGTGCAATTCATCAAATACATAATGCTACCAATTACTTTAGCATACTCAGATTGGCTCACAGGGTCTCCCTTATTTTTCACCAAGTGGATACTAGAGTCATAAGGGGTCCTGACTGGATCAACATCAAAGGAGTTGAACTTCCTAAGTACCTTTTCAACATAATGGGCCTGACTCAAACTGAAACCATGAGGAGACCTAGAAATTTTAACTCCCAAAATAAGGTCAGCCTCACCCATATCTTTCATTTCAAACTTAGTACTTAAGAATTCTTTCACTTCATTCACAAGATCTAAGCTAGTCCCAAAAATCAACATATCATCAACATATAAACAGATGATCACACAACCTCGAGAGTCATTTTTAGAATAAACACAAGTATCGCTCTCATTTACAAGAAACCCAAAACTGGTTATGGTGTTATCAAACTTTTGGTACCATTGTTTAGGGGCTTGCTTTAAACTATAAAGGGATTTTACTAGCTTACACACCTTGTGCTCTTGACCCGAAACTACACATCCTTCAGGTTGATCCATATAGATTTCTTCCTTAAGGTCACCATTTAGGAAAGCAGTCTTAACATCCATTTGATGCACTACAAGGCCATGTAAAGCAGCTAAGGCAAACAGAGTCTTAATGGTAGCAATCTTAGTAACTGGGGAATAGGTGTCAAAATAGTCAATTCCCTCCTTTTGAGTGAAACCTCTCACAACTAATCTTGCCTTATACTTGTCAATTGAACCATCAGGCTTTAACTTCTTTTTGAAGATCCATTTGCTAGAGATAGGCTTACAACCCCTAGGAAGGTCTGCTAATTCCCAAGTGTTGTTACTCATGATGGACTCTAGCTCACTATCTATGGCCTCTTTCCAAAAAACAGCATCCACATATTTCATAGCCTCGACATAGGTCTTAGGGTCTTCTTCTAAGATAAAGACAGACACTAGACTCTCATTTAGGACACAACTTTCAGTAAGGAAGGAGGTGACAAAATCAGAACCAAAACTGTTCTCTTTCCTAGGTCTTTTACTCCTCCTAGGTTCTTCTTCTACTACAGGTAAAGTCACATGAGGACTAGGCACAGACAAAGCATGATCAACAGAAGAAAAACTTGAAGCAGTAGAAAAGGAAACACATGTTCAAAGAATTCAGCATCTCTTGATTCAACAATAGAACCACAAGCATAAGAACCTCTAGCATCCTTAATAAGAAAGCGATAAGCAGCACTATGAAAAGCATAACCAATGAAAATTGAATCACAAGTCTTTGGTCCTATTTTGTCCCTCTTAAAGGAAGGTATTGCAACTTTAGCAAGACACCCCCACACTTTCAGGTATTTGAGGTTAGGGATATGGCCTTTCCACATCTCATATGGGGTTTTGTCTAACTTCTTATGTGGCACACGGTTCAAGACATGACAAGCAGATAAAATAGCCTCTCCCCACATGTTAACAGGAAGTCCGTAACTAATCAACATAGCATTCATCATGTTATTAAGGGTTATATTCTTCCTTTTAGCTATACCGTTTTGTTCGGGGGTATAAGGGGCAGTCAACTCATGAATAATCCCATTTTGTTCACAAAAGGTCTTAAGGGAAGTGGGATCATATTCTCCTCCCCTATCACTTCTAAGTCTCTTAATTTTCCTATCCAATTGGGTTTCAACCTCAACTTTGTACTTTAAAAACATTCCCTCTGCCTCATCCTTAGATTTCAGAAGGTATACTACGGTGTAACGGGAAAAGTCATCTACAAAGGTTATGTAATACTTCTTCCCCCCTCGACTTTCATGGTTCTTAAAGTCTCCTAAGTCTGAGTGAATCAGTTAAAGAAGTTCAGATTGCCTATCAACTGATTTAAAAGGCTTCCTAGCAAATTTAGCTTCAACACAAATTTCACATTTAGGCAAATCGGAGTTGGAGAAGCTAGGTATCAAATTCAAGTGTTTTAGTCGTTTTATGGAGGCTGCATTCACATGACCTAATCTAGAATACCATAAATCAATAGACTCAGCAATATAAGCAGAAGAAGTAGAAGCAGATTTATTCATGAGTTCAATAGTAGCATCAACAGCAAAAAGCCCCCCATTACAATATCCCTTCCCCATAAATTCCCCATTATGGGTGATGACAAGTCTATCAGAATCAAAAGACAACCTCAAACCAGCCCTAATTAACAAACTTCCAGAAATTAGATTTCTACGCATTTCAGGAACATGAAGTACATTTGTAAGAGTAAGCAATTTTCCAGAAGTGAGTTTGAGAGTAATCTTCCCTTTGCCGCTGACTTTTAATTTGCTGAAGCAGAGTTGCCCATGAACACATTTTCACCTTCCAGCTTTTCATATTGATCGAACATGACTCGGTTGGTGCAGATGTGCCTTGTTGCTCCTGTGTCCACGATCCATTCAGTAGTATCTCCAGCTAGGTTGATCTCGGATACAACAACAACAAAGTTTTCAACTGCTTCCACCAAGTTTGCTTGGTTCTTCTTTTTGTTCCAGTAATTTGCAGCTTTGTGTCCAGGTTTACCGCACTCATGACAGCTGCCTTTGAACCTATATTTCTGCACACCTCCATGAGATTTGAGACTATTGTCTCCCTTGTGAAAACTCTTTGCCTTCTGTTTGTTCCTGTCATAATTGGAGTGTTTGGACTCCACAAGATTAGCTTTAGGAAATACAGCATGATTAGCGGGTTTGTCCTTAAGACGGTTTTCTTCCTCAATTTTCAGATGACCAACAAGTTCTTCAAGGGTAAGGTCTCTCTTTTTGTGCATAAGCTGGTTCCTATAGTCTTTCCAAGAAGGTGTCAGTTTCTCAATAAGTACGATAGCCTGGGTATACTCACAAATAACAAGTCCCTCAGCAGCAATATTGGTGCAAATAGTTTCATAGTCATGAACCTGGTCAATAATGGGTTTTTCATCATCTATCATGAAATTAAGCCACTTACTAATACAGTAGCGTTTGGAACCAGCATCATCAACACCATATTTCTTTTCCAGGGTATCCCAAATGTCCTTAGCATGGTTATAAGTCATGTAAATATCAAGCAGTGCATTGGACATATAGTGTAATAACATCCCCTTACAGGTTCTGTCATCCTTAGCAAATTTAGTCTCATAAGCCAGTTTCTCAGTCTCATCAGAAGGGATAACAGGATCATCAAGCACATAAGCCACATCAATTTGTTCAAGGTAAAACCTAACCCTGACAGCCCAACGTTTATAGTTTTTCCCCTCAAGAGACTCGATCTTAGACATATCAGGAATGGTCAGACGAGATGCCATAGCAAGAGAATAATACAAAATCACCTTTAAGATTGTTAACACTATCACGCAAGGAGACAGAACACAGAGAAATAGTTAGAACGATCTTACTTGGAAAGGAGAAACAAAGAAAAAGAATGATGTGACGTGGAGAGATCCACTGTCCTTAAAGGTGATTTCGCCGCAGCACGGGTGCAAACTTCCTCCCGATGACCACCCTCCAGGATTAACACAGCGCCGCCCGATTGTGTGCACTCACAAGCAGACGGATGGAGTGACAGAACTTAGCCCGAAATATTGGAGAACAATTTTTGTGTAGAGAGGAAGACTGAATAATAATCTCTATTTCTTAACCAAAGAGAGAGGATTTATATAGAATAGAGGAGCAAAGGAAAAACGGCAATGAAATATTCTGGGAGGAAATTATGGAGTGATAGCTGCGATAAAAACGGCAAGAATTGATTTGCCGTTACAATATGATTGCGTGAATCTCGCAAAGGAAATAACGGAACAAACCAGTTCCAAAAATTAAAGCTGATCAGAAAACGGACCGCAGGACCGCCGCGCTCGCCCCGCCCGGCCCGCGCGCGTGTGTGGCTTGCCATTCTTCTAGCCCATTGCTCAACAAAGCTAAAAGGAACATAATAGTATATAAACAAGGTAGGACCTTTATATTCTTTCCATGTGGGACTTGGGTATTTCATGAACAAAAGCAAACAAAGAAATACTCCATAACTAAGGCTAACTTTGAGGCTTTAATTCCAACAATCCCCCCACAAGAATCAAAGTTAGAGGAAGAAAAGAAGAATAAACAATTTCGGGCTTGAAAAGAAGTGATGCATCAGTGTTAATGTCTTACGACTTGAATTCCAACAATCACGTTTAGTTAGTGGTCTTAGACATCCAGGGAACACTATTTAACCTCATTATTATAGTATTTGGATCATGTGGATGTCAACTAGTTTAGTTAGTTAAAGTCTTGGGAAGTGGTGTCCAAGAAATGAGATCAAATCTTGTTTACAAAATTTGCCCTTGTGGCTCTCTCTACACCAAAAATAAAAAGTAATTTGATCCTTTGTTCACCAAAAAAAAACTCATTTTTATAGACCAACTTGGTTCATCATTCAAAAAAAAATTGTGGGGTGGGTGGAGATATAAACTCCCTTATCATCTAGCAGATATATACATTTTACTATAGACCAACTTGGTTCATCATTCAAAAAAAAATTGTGGGGTGGGTGGAGAAATATCCCTTATCATCTAGCAGATATATACACTTTACTTTCATACATTCTATAATGTTCCAAAGATCAACTTCAAAAATTTCAGATGATCATAACTCATGCTTTTACATAAAAAGAGATTGGAACCTTAAAAAGTAATGTAAACCCGTTGATTTACAGCCTTTAAATTCCCGTCAAAGATAAAACCAGTTTAAAGGTGACGAAAAAGGTTAAGTAAAGCTAATCAAGACAAAGAAAGAATAGATGCTTACATATGATTTCTTAACTTGAATTCTTGGGGACACACATCACACAACTTGCAACCAGGCACCAATTAACATGTTAAACTTCTAACGGTTTATTTGTTGAATTTTCTTTTAGTGTTCTAACACAACTTCTAGTATAATATAATCGGATATATGGATGTATATACACTGGCGGTCCATTTGGTAGTCGTTAATAAATCGTAGTTCTAACATGAGTTGCACAATATTTCTGCACCAAAAAAAACATGTGTGTTGTGAAATATTTACAATTTATTTTCTTTCTTGTAACCATGGGAAATTTCGATAGGGTAATCAATGTAATAAATATATTACTAATTCATAAAAACATAGGGAGGCAAACATAATCGCGTAATTAGTAAAGTACTTGAATTGCTTGGGACCAGGTCTTCCATCAGCCATGTATATCAGCCTTTTGATATATATTTTTATTATTAGGAAAGACAATTGGCCCAAAGACCAACCCACTGCTAGGCTACTAGGTTGCAGGACACACTAGCTTAGAGGCTGTGTACAAGGTTAAATAGCCCAGAAGACAACAGGCCTGAAGGTCCACTGCCACCACAAGATTAATCCCCAACATATTGTTGGGATGAGGATTCGAATCCTGGGCAATGCCCTGGAATTCGGGGTGGTACTCCACTGAGCTACCACCTCTCCCTCTATCAACCTTTTGATATGTTCTGTACTTCTGTTTGCTATTTGGCAAAATGCCTGAAAAGTTGACTCTTTTAGTGAAGAAAAAATAGTACTTCCTCCGTTTCAAATTATATGTGACACTTTGACATTTTACACTATTCACAAATTTCACTTTGACCATCGTTTGTGATTTATACGTGAATAAAAATATAGTCATGTGGGATCTTGTTAGATTTGTCTCAATATGTATTTTTTTAATATGTACTTTTTATAATTTTTACAAATAATAAATTAGAGATATATGTCCTCAAAATTTTGCATTGGCATGCGTGAAAAGTGAAAGTGTCACAACTAATTTGAATTTTTTCCTTGAATAATGCAAAATGGGGTTTTAATTCCCGAAATTTGTTGAAAGGGAAATTAATTCCCTGCGTACCGTCCACGTAGGACGGCACGCGAGAAATTTTTTTTTTTTCTTTACTTAAGTAAAACCGCTACTTGAAGTAGCGGTTAACCTTTATAAACCGCTACTTCAAGTAGCGGTTATTAAAAAATAAACCGCTACCTGAAGTAGCGGTTAATAAGGTTAACCGCTACTTCAAGTAGGCTTTTTATGGTACTGGAGCAAGTTGGCGTTGATTGAAGTAAACCGCTACTTCAAGTAGCGGTTCATTAATATAAACCGCTACTTGAAGTAGCGGTTTACTATAAACCCCAAATCAGACCCTAACTTTCCCAAATTTTCATATTCGACGATTGTTCTCTCAAATTTTTTTCTCCTCTCTCTCTCTCTTACTAAGTGTCGCCCACCACCGGAGCTACACACCACCGTCGAAGACAACCGTTGCTCAGCCGACCATCGTCGCCTACCATCCACGCTACACACCATCGTCGCCCAGCCTGAAAGCCGCCGTCGTCCGGGCGTCGCCAAGAATAAAGACGCCACCGTCGCCCAGCCCGCGCCACCAACCGCACGCCACCGTCTATTAGCCCGGGTGAGTAGTCTTTTTTTTTTTGTTTTTTTTTAATTTAATTTGCTTAGCATGCCATATTTGTTATGTATTTTAGCTTTGTAACTGTTGTTAGATGGAAATTGTTTGGTTTGATTAGTATAATTTAGTATTTTGCATAATTTATCGTTTTGTGATGGTTGATTTTGCATCAATTGGAAGGTGATTTATTGGTTATATTGGTTGGTTAAAAATAGTGTTGAGCAAATGTGATGGTTGATTTTGCATGAATTGTTGTGTTTAGGTTGCAAATGCTACTAGTATAGGTGAAGAATGGTGTTCATATTGTTTGAATGTGTAGAATAAGAATAACTTTAACATTATGTTTTTTGTATGTAGAATATGGAACAACCTAAATATCCTTTATACCTTTATTGGAATGGTGAACTATCTCAAAATGACGTTGATATTGTGTATAGAGGTGGAAGGAAAAAGTTTTTGTTCATCAATTCTGGTATGATGTTTCAAGAGATTCTGAATAGGGTATATGACGTTGTTGGATGTGATCGTATGTATGTGGAACTGAAATTGTTTATGAGATATCCGATGCCGGGGAAATATGTGCCAATTGCACTAGAGGATGACGAGTCACTAAGTGCTATGTGGCTATCAGTGACACAAACGTCAGCCATGGCAATGGAGATGATGAAACAGTCAAATGTTTTTTTTTTCCTCAGGTCTGATGGCGCAGTCCATCTATCCCGGCCCCACTGATCGCAGCGTTCTCACCCTCCAGGATAATCATCGGAGTGAGGATGCCTGGAGGGGAGTAGCGGACACGGTATTATCGTGTCGGTTGCATCATCATAGTCTCACTCATGACTGGGAGGTTCACGATAGAGTTCTTCGGTATGTTGAGCGTGCTGGTTTTCTTGGCATACATCGTTTGGTAGGGGGAGGTTTGGAGCTTGATCGACCACTTCTTACGGCATTAGTGGAGCGATGGAGGCAGGAGACCCATACCTTCCATTTGACTGTTGGGGAGGCGACGATTACTTTAGGAGATGTCGCTGTTCTCCTTGGACTGAGAGTGCACGGACCACCTGTTATTGGTAGCGGCGAGGGTAATGGGCTGCCGTTGTGCACGAGTTGTTAGGGGTATGGCCCACCACCCCGGAAGAAGAGCCCCAAGTTCTCCCAGGGTTCGTCTTTGAGGTTGACATGGCTTCGGCTTCATTTTTTCTTGTTGCCGAACGATGCCGATGAGGTGTGACAAGACGATTCGCACGGGCTTATATTCTTGTTTTGATGGGGTCCATTCTTTTTCGACAAGAGTGGAGATACAAGATGCAGTGCTTTATCTTCCACTTTTTGCAGATCTCGACGTAGCAGGGACATATAGCTGGGGTAGTGCCACCCTTGCATACTTGTATCGACAGCTATGTCGGGCATCAAAGAGGCGTGCCAGGGAGTTAGGTCGGAGGTATACTTGTATCGACAGCTATTCCAGCACCTTGTGATACAAGCACAGCCCTTCATGGCATAGATCGGAGGTCGAAGAACAAGAATTATCCGCTCGACATCGCCCTTACATAGCGCAGTGGGATGAGCGCGAGAGACGTGTTGTTCGGGGCACTCCGTTTACCGGGTCGTACTCATGCCATTGAGGAGTATATGGTGTGGTATCGTCGCATCACGAGGTTACGCATGACCAGATCCATTGAGGCGACCTCCTTCTACACACTATCGCCTGCGTCTGCGCAGATGTAGTACTGGTAAGTGCCATGATTTGTAGTTATACTTTTATTTATTTATCCGACTATATAATATGTATTTTTCTTTCTATGCAGGCACATACTTTATCTGATGTTGCTCATAGGTGCAGCACTGTACTAGAGGCTGCTGAGTCATTGCCTCCAGATATGGGGGCGCCGTTGTTTGCACACGTACATTGCGCACCATGAGGGGACCGTGTATTGATGCAGTTAGCCATGGACATGGCCACATCTTACGGGCGTGCCTACCTCGCTGTACATACTTCGACTTCTACACCTTCTATGTCTCGTTGCCCATACATCTACCACGGCACCTTTGCTTTCGCCTCCCCGTCGGAGGACCTACCGACACCGTTTCGCCACCACTCCATCTTCTCTTCATGCCATTGCAGAGTCTAGTGAGACCACACCTAGTTCATCTAGACCTTATCAAAAGAAGAAGAGGGGGTCTTAGCACTTTCATTTGTTGTTTGTATAGTTCGTTAACACTATGTTAAATATTAAACTTCGTTTGTGATTGACATATTTTCTTAATCTTACTTATTGGATAAATGTGAATGTGGATGAACTTGGTGTTTGGTGATTGATGTGTGCATAGACTTTGTATGGACTTGGATGGAATTTGGTGTTGAAATTGTAGGTTGGAAAGCTTTTTTTTTTTTTTATGTTTCGGCATTTGGGCCGGTTATGGGAAGCAACAATGAGAGGTCTTTTTTTTTCTCATAAACCGCTATCTCAAGTAGCGGTTTACATATTATAGAGTGTGAGTGTGGGGAAGGTGTTGACCACATAAACCGCTACTTCAAGTAGCGGTTTACATGCATAAACCGCTACTTCAAGTAGCGGTTAATATATATAAACCGCTACTTGAAGTAGCGGTTTAATTTAAATAAACCGCTACTTCAAGTAGCGGTTTACCTGGGATAAAAAAAAAAAACATTTTCTCGCGTGCCGTCCTACGTGGACGGTACGCAGGGAATTAATTTCCCTTTCAACATATTTCGGGAATTAAAACCCCATTTTGCATTATTCAAGGAAAAAATTCCAACTAATTTGAAACGGAGGAAGTACATGTTTTTACATAGATCCCACCTTTTAACTTATATGCTTGGCTATGCATATATTTGGTTATTAATATCTTTAATTATCTATAAGTAATACTCATTAAAGTTGGTACTTTGAAACTGTAAAAAAAAGGATATGTTAAAAGTAATAATTGAGATTAATCCAACAACATATTACATATATAATAATCACCTCGTTTTTTTTAAAACAATTAGAACATTTTCTTTTTCACCAGGACAAAAGAAAAGCTAAAAAAAGGTAGAGAAAGAAAGTAAAAATAAGCAAATGATAAAGACTAGCCCACTGCCCACGTAAACCTGTTGTTATCCCCATTGAATATATCAATTAATTGAAATGTACGTCTTCATATTTTTTTTATAAAAAAACCCTGAATGATAAATTGCCCTATTAGAAAAAATTGAGGGATGACATTTGTTTTTAATATAGTCAAAGTTAATATATGAATAGTGCAAAAATAAAAGTGCTGTATTTTTCTAGAAACGGAAGAAGTATATATTAAAAGTAATGTAAATAAAAGAACTAAATAATCTTAATAAACGTCTAAACTGATAAAATAAGTAACTTTTACTAGTATTTATTAGTCAATAATTTTATTGCACATTTGTTAATGATTAGTTAACTTTTAACAAACTAGGTAAAAGTAATTTGACTCATATTACATAGGGATTTCTATTATACCCTTATATTTATTGAACATTAAGCTAGTTGCCATTTGAATAAAAAGACTCTGCTTTTGAAGTGGAGGAAGATTTTCATAAATAGCATGAGTTTTAACACCAAGGACCCAACACTAGTGAGTATTGACTATTGACACAAGTCATCAGTCTCTCCCAATTGAGAGTGTGACTGAAAAAACCCCCCAAAAAAGAAAGACATTTTGAAGACAAAAAATATAAGTCCTAGCTAGAATTGTGCCTCTAAATATCAGTGTTTCTATTGTGTGTTTCATAATTATTGATTACAACAACTATTGATTTGGCTCTGCCTTGCTCAATAGAGTTAAGGAAAAAGACAAGTACAAAAATAAGGTAAATGGGAGGCACAAGAGATGAGGAGTTCCAGCATAGTGGTGGTGATTCATTGGCTAATAATAACAAGTTTGTAGATGATCATGGGGAGTTTGATGATGATGGCAAGCCCAAAAGAACTGGTATTTTCTAGCTCTTTTAACTTGCTTTTCTTTCTACAACATTTTTGCTCATTTTCTTTTTCAGCATATGTTATTAATTACATTAGAAATTTGACCAAGGGTAGGGTTAGTTGTAACATTATTGTGTTCTTGTTAATCATGATCATATGTGGCATATGGGCAAAGGCTACACATACACTTGGCTGGGTGTATGTAGGC
Source organism: Beta corolliflora (assembly GCA_947648045.1). Taxonomy (NCBI): domain Eukaryota; kingdom Viridiplantae; phylum Streptophyta; class Magnoliopsida; order Caryophyllales; family Amaranthaceae; genus Beta; species Beta corolliflora. Next base: position 138,459 of record CANSZD010002938.1, read on the forward strand.
CACATACACACTAGGTGTATGTGTTCTTAAGTAAAATTTATAACTTTGTGTATGTGTTACAACTAAAATGAATATTATTACTAAAATTATTACAAACTTACAATGTTTCGACGGATAATTTTATTTTTAATGATTTGTTCTTTATCTTTGTTTAAAAATTCTGTTTTATGAAATTTTCTTTGTTTAAATTTGTATGAATCCTTTGTTTAAAACTAAAAAAAAAGAATTGTAAATTTTTTTTCCGGATTATTCATATATTAGCTTCATCTTATTCATCTTCACCATTTTTCTACTATTGATTTCTACTAAATTTTCTTGTCGTTTTCAATTATTTAATTTGTTTGTAGAAAAATAATGTTATATTTTCATCCCTATCATGTAATAAAATCCAATTCGAAATATAGTATTTCAATCCTCTATGTATTATGTAAATTCAAATATCGTTGAATAACAAAACAAGTTCAAATGATTGTAAGTTTGTAATTTTTTTAGTAACAGTATACATTTTAGTAGTAACACATACAAAAGGTATACATTTTAGTAAGAACACATACATCCAGCAGTGTATGTGTGGCCCACATACACCGAGTGTATGTGATCATCTCTCGTGGCATATGCACTCCTTAGAATTTATATATTTCCTCCATTCCGAAATAAATGAAACACTTCTCACTTTTATGTGAGTACTTTTTGAGGGAAATATTTCACTTATTTCAGAACGGAGGAAGTACATTTATTGGAAATTTTTTTTGGGTGTTAGAATTTATATGAATTTATTGAACTTATTAACAAACATATTGAAACTTATTAAATTTGATTGGAACTTATTAGACCATAAACCTAGTATTTTATTAAGGTAAAGAGAATACATCCTAACTTTAGATAGAGAGAACATCGAATTTTTTATTTTAATCAAATTTTCCCTCCTTTTATCTTAAAAAGGAATAGAAATTTATTTTTCTTTTTATTTTTGGGCAAATAAAATTTTATCAACCAAAAGAGTTGAGCACAAGTATACAACCTAAAACACTATTAATAAAATTTATTTTTCTGTTGATATTTATGAAATGGCAATAGCGTATATATGAGATAGGAGGAAGAAAGTTTATTTTGTGGTAGGTGCAGTGAAAGTTTATATTAGCTCATGAACGAGAAAAAAAGGTTGTGCAAAAATGAGATTAGACCTCCTCTGTTTGTTGTGGGATATTCATCTGTATAGTTGGGTGTAATTTTATGGCCTTTTAAATTTTTGTGTCACATGAGCACATGAGAGGAGAATATGAAACAACATATAATTATACTTCCTCCGTAACAAAATTATTGCAACATTTGGGATGGGCACAGACTCCTAATCAAAATTTGGTAATTGTAGTTAGATCTCTATTATATAAGCCAAGGGGGAGCATGGTCCCCTTTGAAAAAAGACTATTTAACCCTTAATTTAATAAAAATTATTACCTATTAAGATTTTGAGATTTTCCTCAATCATAGCCCTTCCTAATTTAAAATGTATATCAAAGGAAGTTCAAAGTAGCTAAAATAAACCTGTCATAAAAATATGTGTAGTGAAAGAAAAAAGTTTATGATTGAAGAATAAATTAACATAACTAAAGCAATTTTAAAATCAATTACAAAATCAAAGACATAAAATTTTAATTCTACCTAAAGTTTGAAATGCAATAACAATACCAACATCCATTAACAAGTCATAAAAATACCAAGAAAACAACTTCTTTATCAAGTAATTTTTATATTTTGTATTTACACCACATGATATATAATTAGAACTAATGATGATTGTAAATTACATCCTTCAAAATTACATTTAGATGAAATTTAAGAATAATGGCCAAAATAATCCACGCACGCATCGCGTGCAAAAAAGGCTAGTGGGTGAATTAGTGAAAAGTAGGAGAGAAAAAAAATGGGGACCATTGGGTTTGTTACCCATGTGGGGTATTTAGGCGCCATTTTTGGGGGGAAAGTTTTGGGTTTTGTCTTTGTAGGAGAGAGAAAAAAAGGGGGCAAAACATTACCTTTTTTTCCCTCCACTCGAAAACTTTTAACACCCACATATTGTGAGGAGCCAAATTTTTAGGCGCCGTTTTTTTGGTCGCTAAATGCAAGGCGCCATTTTTTGGGTGGTAAATGCAAGACTCGTAAAAGATGGACCTAAATGCAATTATTTTAAGCATGCATAATTTACAAGCACCTTATGAACTTAAAACCCAAATTTGAAACTTTAGTCATTAAGTGAAATTTCAAATTTTCCCACCAATTCAATTGTTTAATCCCTAATTACACCTCCCTCTATATAAGGAGAGGAACCCACAATATTTCATTGTTCCAATAGCAAAATAATTTTAGCCCACAATGGCTTAAGTTAGAGATCAGTAAATTAGCACTGCACACACTTCATACACTTCATCTTCATCTTCTTGCAACAAAAAAAAAAACAAGACGACAAAAGTAGCCTCCCTCATCCGAGAAAAAAAAAACCAGCCAAAATGGATGAATAAGATGCATTCTTTGGAATAGATCAGCTACTTGATGAAGAAGAGTTAGGAGCACCTACACCTACTGAAGAAGAATTGTGGTCAATGCATTTGTTAGAATTTTTTTTGGAAATCTAACAAACAATCAAAGAGGGTACATCAGTTTTCAACTACTTGGCATGATGGAAAATAGGAAGTTACCATGGGGGAAAATTTCATGGGTTGCTAAACAAATTGGGGTGCATAAAAGTACAATTTCGTAATTTTCAAAGAAGGAGAGAAACAAAAAGCAAGGGGAGAAGCCATTGATGTCGGTAAAAAAAAAGGGAAGTCGGGGAGGAAAGCACAAAAGTTTCGAGGAGTGGCTACAATCGGCCCCTTCATCCGAGGTGTACTTACGAGCATACACATGCTATTTAAAGTGCTCACACATGAAGATTTTCATTTGAAGGCAGGAAAGCTAAGGGTGCACACAAGCAACAACCACCCAGCAGTGACAGACAAGCACAAGATAGAGAGAATGCAGTGGGTACTGAAGCACATTGACTATGCAACAGAGGGTAGCAAACCATGCTTCATCCCTATGAACAACATTGTTCATATTGATGAAAAATGGTTTTACTTAAACCATGACAAGAGAAGGTTTTATTTGCTACCATCAGAAATTGATCCATATAGGGTATGCATGTCAAAAAGATACAAGATCAAGGCAATGTTCATGGGGGTTACATCAAGGCCCTTATTTAATGAACATGGTGTGATGATACATGATGGCAAATTTGGAATATTCCCATTTGTGTTCAGGCAAAGAGCAAAGAAGAGAAGCAAAAACAGAGAAGTTGGGACACTTGAGACCAAGGCAATACAAAATGTGACTAAGGCTGTAATCAGAGATATGCTGCTGAGAAATGTGCTACCAAGCATCATGAGAAAATGGACAGAAGGCATGTGCAGGGACATCTTCATTCAACAGGATAATGCAAGGCCACACCTAAGTGATGATGATGCAGAATTTAGAAATGCAGCAAGCCAAAATGGGTTTAACATTCACCTAATTTTCCAACCACCATAGTCTCCTGATTTCAACATCCTAGATTTAGCTCTATTTAGGGCTTTTCAAAGTTTGCAATACCAATCATTTCCTAAAAATTTGGATGAGTTGATTGAGCAAGTCAACCTAGCATTTGCAAACTTTGATCCCAATCTCATTAGGTACACATTGATTCATTTACAACATGTAATGGTAGAAGCTCTCAAGGTCAAGGGAGGGAACAACTACAAGAATCCACATATGGGGAAGGCTAGGTTGGACAGGTTGGGGTTACTAAAGGAGAATGTTGAAGTTGATCAGGAAATCATTGATGAGGCATTTGCATATCTTAATGTAGTCACAACTGATTTTTCGAAGCAATGGAAGAAGACATAGAAGTTGATGCGGATTAAAAGAAGCATGAAGATGATCGCCCCTTTTAACCACTTATGATGAAGGTTAAGCTAAAATGTGTAAGCCCCTTTTTGTTCACTTACGAGAATTTTAAGCCTTCAAGTTAAACATTCTTTTTTGTTGGGTTAATCGTAGTGGTTAGAAGGTCATTTTTGTAGTTATGTGATGGCAGTCACTAGTTACACTTCTTTTGTTGATCCAAATTGTAACAATGAACTTAATGGAAGGGATCTTATGTCTATGTTTTCCACTTCTTATTGGGACTCAATGGTTGAAAAAAAATGTGTTGTTATTATCCAATTGAATGCATGCTTAATGGTTTCTTAAGTCTCATCATTTTAGACCTTAGATCCCTCGGGTTTAGGGTTTTTCACAAATCAGTTTATGATGTTTGTTACCTCAATGTTCACAACAAGGACTAATGTCAATGGTGTAGCACCAGCATAGGTCCATTGTTGCAAACGGAGCAATTCAAACATAATAAGCAATTGTGTTGAGTCCCTTCATCACTTGGACATTAACAATTTAGGACTCAAACAAAAAAAAGGGACAGGGACACCCATGTGCAAAACCTCTCCCTAAGGTCATTGAGGTTTTATTCTTACATGCACACACACAAGATCATCCAACAATGGTTTCTCCGACTCAAAGGGCGGGGACTCATACATATCCAACACATACATGGACATATGCAAAAGTAACAACAAGAAATCAAACCTCAGGCATATCAAACCCCAACAACAACATATGACAAACAAATTCAATCCTCCAATCCAATCCAACGACCAATCCAACACCCACAAATAATAATCCAATGACCACACAAAATAATCCAACACCATCACAAATAATAATCCAACAGCCACAATAAAAATCATAATCCCAGAGCAACAGAAACATAATCCCAGAACAACAAAAACCTAATCTCAGAGCAACAAAAAACATAATTCCACATGCAAATCCAACAAAATGAGACCCATCATACCCACCCACATACAACACATCCAAGAGTAAAAACATAAATCCAACAGGCACAAAATTCATGAAACAACATGCAAATATCAGAAACAACAATTCACAAGGAAAAGCAAAAAAATAAAAAAAAATTGCGAAAGTTAGAGATAAGCCTTAAACTTATTTGGGTTCCTCTGCCAAATTAAATCAGATAGTCTCTGATTTGTTGGGGGACTCATCATCAGATGACAGAATAAAAACAGGATCATGACCTCCATAAGCATCAGACCCATCAAACCCACCTACAGAATCAGAACCCAGAGAATCAGAATTAGGCATAGATGCCAAAATTTGAATGGAGGAATCGTCACTTGATTCCAAACATTTAACATTTTCCTTATCCTTTACTGGTGAAGAAGGCTCAGCAATTTTGACCCCAACCCCTCTAGTTTTGCGCAAGTACGAACACTTAGAAAATCGACTAGGCGTCGATTTTGGGGACTCAAGTTTCGGTTTCTTGCCCTTTCCCCCATATCTACACTCCCTAAACTCAAACTCCGAGTGACCCACCGTAGGCAAACCACATACCACGGTCCACTCCAAACTTCTTCGCCTCATTGATGCTTTCAATGGCTACCCCTAAAGCCTCAACCGCTTCGGGACTCAACCGCTGTGCAGCCTCGCCACTTTCATAAAGCCGAGTGAAGTGAGCGAAATGAGATGCTTCAAAAAGTTGAACACACTTTAGGAGACTTTTCCTCTCCGGATCTTTTTCCATTGCAAGAACTGTTCTAAGGGGCTCAAGGTTAACCATTTTCGGCGCAAATTTGTGAGACAGAAGAGATTGTGAGATGGAGAGGAGAAGGAGAGAGAGATTTCGGCGATTGAGGGAGAAGAGAAGAGGAGAGTAGATCTAGGGTTTGTCATTTTCGGGAAATTGGGGATAATTTAAAGGGGGGAAGAATTTAGGGTTCTGATCTAGGAAGTTGGGGGAGAAGTTATTGCAGATCATAAATGGGGGATGGGGGTAGTTGAAGGTTGGGGTTTGATTTCTAATTTTGGGAGGGGGAATAGGTTAGATGTTTAATTTTGGTGGGAATCATTAAGGGGTAGGTTTATTTAGGTTAGTAATGTAATGTGGGTTAGGGAGTGATAATGATAATTTAGGGATTTTTAGTAATGACATTGTTGTAAATATGTTGAATTTTTTTTACTAAAATTAGTAAGTTTTAAAATGTTGCATTTTTTGCGTTATGACCCAAAATGACAAATGTTGCATTTTTTTGTTACGGAGGAAATATATTTATATGTGCGTGTTGGTGTAAGATAAAAATTATTACTTTGTTGCGTCCTTAAAGAAATTGAGGGATGATAATCCCTAATGGTTAAAGGCGAATTTTGATACTTGCTCCATTCTGAAATAAATGAAATGCTTCTCTCAAAAAGCTCTCACATAAAAGAGAGAGAAGCGTTTATTTATTTCAGAACGGAGGAAGTATAATAGAGACACATTCGTAATTTCCCCCTTCACTTTTTGTCTTCATTATCAAGCCAATTAGTGCTAACTAAATACAATCTTCATCAACAGTTGATGTAATTTTAACCTACTAAGTGCATTTTTATAGGAACTGTATGGACTGTAAGTGCACACATTATAACAGCAATTATTGGTTCCGGAGTCCTTTCACTAGCATGGGCCACAGCACAACTTGGATGGATAGGAGGAACTGCAACCATTGCTATATTTTCCGGCATCACACTTTATACTTCAAATCTTCTTGCAGATTGTTACAGATCTCCTGATCCTGTCACCGGGAAGAGAAATTATACGTACATGGATCAAGTCCAAGCCAATCTAGGTATACTATCAGTACGACTAGATTATTTTAAGATGAACAATAACTGTTTCTTTTTTTTTTAACAGTTAGCTCACTTATCATGGATAGCAGTTGCAATGTAATTAATTGTCGTACTACTACTGTAACCATCAATCATATCACAATTATAAACCGAGCAACTCTCATCACACATATGTGTTTAACAATTACTCCCTCCGTATTACATTAGTTTACACAATTTGACTTTTTAGTCAAACTTTATAAGTTCTGACCATCGATTCTTATAAGTTAAGTATAGTCATGTGGAAACATAGTATAATTATCATAAATAACATCAGTAAAGTATTAATAGTGGTCACACGTATGTCTAATTACCGACTGTTAAAGTTGATCAACTTGTGTACACTGATGTGGGACAAAGGAGTGATCCTTAATATTTGCCCTGCTGATGCATTGATAGTTTGATACTGTATTTTTGTTTTATTTTTTTGTTTTTGGTTACTAGGCAGATTGAACTGCATTGCTTGTGGGATAGTGCAATATATCAACTTAAGTGGAATGGTAATTGGTTACACAATCACAGCATCCATAAGCATGGTGTAAGACCTTCTAAACTTTATGATTAGCTTAATCTTTCCCTTCGTATATTTAAAACGCTGAAGTATATGCTTCGATGAAATAATTGCAGGATGGTCCATAAGTCGGATTGCTACCACAAAAATGGACATACGGCCTCTAATTGCGTGTATAGCAATAATCCTTATATGATTTGTTTGGGAATATTTGAAATATTTTTTGTCTCAAATACCAAACTTTCATGAGCTAACATGGTTGTCAAATGTTGCCGCGGTGATGTCCTTTGGGTATTCGTTAATTGGTGTAGGCCTTGCACTTACCAAGATCATCTCAGGTAATTAATTCCTCGTAATTAAGGGGGTGTGTTCTCTTCACCAGAATTTTGATGAACTTATTTAATATGCAGGGCAACGAGGGAGAACAACGTTAACAGGAGTTGAGGTGGGCATAGATGTAACATCAGCTGATAAAATATGGAGGATGTTCCGAGCTCTTGGAGACATCGCATTTGCTTATACTTTCTCTCAAGTCCTTGTCGATATACAGGTAGTTAACTAAGGGTCTTGTCGTATATCAGTGTCGATTTCTTTTTATTATTATTATTGAAATAAGGAATCCACCTTTCGATTAACAAAAAAACTAGAAACCACCTTTTGTCGTTTCTATATTTCTGATTTTTGTTTTAAAAAAACGAGAAATTAAAACCAAAATCTGCGTTATGTCATTTTATCTAATTTTTGAGACGGTTATATGATTTAGTGTGTTTTATAATTACCTTAGGATACGCTGAAATCACCACCACCAGAGATTGAGGTGATGAAGAAGGCAAATATTATATCAATATGCACAACCACAACATTCTACTTGATGTGTGGTTGCTTAGGCTATGCTGCATTTGGGAATAATGCACCAGGGAACATGTTAACTGGCTTCTACGAGCCTTTTTGGCTAGTAGACGTGGCCAACATCTTCATTGTCATTCACTTAGCAGGTGCATATCAGGTATTTAATGAATATCAGATTCTGTCAATTACAAACATATATAGAAGTATTAAACACAAATTTTCACACTAAACAAACAAATCCTAAGATTTATACTTTCACAATATAAATTTTGAACCTTAGAGTTTCTTCTGATGATGGGCCAGGTGTTTGCTCAGCCCGTGTACAAAAAGTTCGAGTCATTGGCCAGGGCGAAATGGCCCAACTCAAGCTTTGTAAAAGGAGAATATCCCATCAAAATAGGCAACAAAACTATCTTCAGTTTCAACTTGCTTAGGCTAACTGGAAGAACTATGTTTGTAATCTTAGCAACCATACTGGCAATGGCAATGCCCTTCTTCAATGACATTCTTCCGTTTCTCGGATCACTCGGGTTTTGGCCATTAACCGTGTATTTCCCAGTCGAAATGTACATAGCAAAAACCAGGATCAAAAGGCTTTCTATGAAATGGTGCATGCTTCAACTTCTTAGCATGCTTTGCTTGCTTGTATCCTTGGCTGCAGCAGTTGGATCAATACAGGGAGTTGGTGAAGCTCTTCGTTCTTCAAAGCCCTTCCAATATAAAGTATGAAATGGGAAGCTGATTCTGTTTTGGGCCTTTTCTCCCCTTTTGTTCTCTTAATGTTTGGCAAGTGTATATGGGAGGTTGGTTGTGAAATTTTAGTAGTTTGAAATGTTTCAAGGTAAGAAGGCCATTTCTTTTGATCAGGAAGTAAGACAACAAGCCACATTGATCACACTTTTTAGATAGCCGGACACAGGAGAATTGTATATGAATGAGTTGAGACTTAATCTTTGGAGAAAAAGTGGAGAGAATTGACATACCAAAAATACATGTAACAAGTAATATGAGACATCTCAAAAACATTAGATTAGTTCTAGTGATTTAAAATAGAAGAAGTATATGTATAACAAATGAAAGAATGAAGGGTGAAAGTTCAATGAGGAAGTGGTTTTTCATTTGTAATTAGTTTTCCGTCTCATAGAAATGTTTTCTTAGATGGGGAGTACAATTGTGATAAGTTCCTCCGTTCCATAATAAGTGAAACACTTACTATTTTAGAACGTTTCAAAATAAGTGAAATATACTTTAAATGGAAAAAAGAAAGTGACAAAACGAAAAGAAGACCATCATAAAAACTTGTGTTTTCTTTTCTCCTCCTTTTGATAATGTAAAAGGCTATTTATAACGCTTTTGGCTTTGAAAGTGATGTTTATTAAATTCTTGCCCAATTCCCATGTTTCACTTATTATGGAAAGGAAGTATAGATCTTTTTCACTTGATGACTAATGAGCAAATGGTTATTCACTCAAAAGATTTTTTTTAAAGAATTACCGTTATTTATAATGAGCATATAACAAATTGATTATGAATAATGACATGTTGATTATTTTCTTGATCAATTTTATTTTTGACATTGGCTGAATAGAACAAAGGATTGAAATAAATGGAGAAAACATTCCTCGTCCTCGTGCAAGAATTGGCTATATTATACGAGCTTGGTCAACTTATTGTGATCTGCTCACTTTATGGACGATATATCCATGATTTGAGAATTCCTTAAATTTCAGCGACTATTTTATATGTTTGAATTGGAACATGAGTGAAGTGCAGTGTAGGAAATCATCCGTGAGATTATCATTGATGCTTGAGAGTCAATATATACAACAATGTACATAACAGTCAATCATATTCTAAGGCTAAAGTATAGGAAGAGATTTGCTATACAAAGGAAAGATTACGTAGCTAATATATTATTGCCTAATATATACAAAGGCTATATCACACCCCCGCAGTCGAAGCGGGAGGTTGTCGTACGCTTAGACTGTCCCGAAAGTCATCAAAAAGTACGCGCGGAAGACCTTTAGTGAAAATATCTGCAATCTGGTAACGGGACGGTACATGGAGAACACGAACTTCTCCACGGGAAACTTTTCACGTACAAAGTGGATGTCCATCTCAATATGTTTAGTGCGTTGATGTTGAACCTGGATTCTTGGAGAGATATATAGCACTAACATTATCACAATAAACCAATGTGGCTTTGGTGAGAGGACAACGGAGCTCTAAAAGAAGGTTACGAAGCCAACAAGACTCAGAAACCACATTAGCCACACCGCGATATTCAGCCTCGGCACTCGATTTAGATAAAGTAGGTTGTCGTTTGGAGGACCAAGAGACCAAATTATCACCAAGAAAGATACAATAACCGGATGTAGAGCGGCGAGTGTCGGGACACCCACCCCAATATGCGTCTGTGTAGGAGACAAGAGAAGCAATGGACGACTTGTACAGATGAAGACCAAAATGAATAGTACCTTGAATGTAGCGGACAATGCGCTTGAGAGCATTCATGTGCTCAACCTTCGGATCATGCATATGTAAACAAACCTGTTGCACAGCATAGGATATGTCGGGCCGAGTGAAGGTGAGGTATTGTAAAGCACCAGCAAGCTGGCGATAGTGAGTCGGATCCTCATAAGAGGTTCCAGCAGAGACCCAAGTTTAGCCTTGGTGTCGACAGGAGTGTGACTAGGTTTGCAAGACGTCATCCCGGCACGCTCAATAATATCTGCAGCATAGTTTTTCTGAGAAAGAAACATGCCTGAAGAAGTGCGGGTAACTGCAACACCCAAGAAATAACTTAAAGGACAGAGATCCTTCATGGCAAATTCGGCACTGAGAAGAGACATGATGGATTTTCTGAGATCATCTGAAGAAGCTGTCAGAATAATATCATCAACATAGAGCAAAATATAAGCAATATCAGTACCACGACAATAAATGAATAGTGAATGATCAGATCGGCTATGGATGAAGCCAATGGTAGAAACATAGTCTGCAAAGCGCTGGTGTAATACCCCTCATGATTGCTTTAAAGGGATTTGACAGGCTACTCATTCCAACAAGATGCATCTTTCTTTTAGGGAGCTCATTTCCTTAGTTACTCCACAGTTAAGCGTGCTTGGCTGGGAGTAGTCCAGGGATGGGTGACCTCCTGGGAAGTTTCTCAGGATGCGCATGAGTGAGGACAAAATGCGGCGGAAGAACTTGTGTTGGTTATTGAGGACAGTTGTTGGCCCTGGATGCGCATTGGTGACGATATACTCGACTCCGTATGGGCCGGGTGTTACAGCTGGTACCAAGCACGAGGTGCTTGCTTAAGGCCATATAATGATTTCTTCAAAAGACAAACATAATCTGGATGAGTGGGGTCTCGGAAACCCATAGGTTGATGCATATAAACTGTCTCAGTTAGATTACCATGAAGAAAGGCGTTCTTGACATCTAACTGATGGATAGGCCAAGAGCGGGATAATGCATGGCTCAAAACAGTCCGGATAGTAGCTGGTTTGACAACCGGGCTAAATGTCTCATCACAGTCGACACCAACCTGTTGAAACCTGCCATCACCTACAAGACGAGCTTTATACCGCTCAAAAGAACCATCAGAATTCTTTTTATGACGAAAAATCCACATAGACCGAATGAGATTAACATCTGAAGGACGGGGTACCAACTCCCACGTCTTATTTTTAATTAGAGCAACATATTCGTCAAGCATGGCAGCTTTCCAATTCGGGTCATCGAGAGCACTTTTGGGATTTTTTGGAAGAGGTGAGATGGGGTTGGTAGTGGAAGTGCTCAAGTTGAATGGTCGTTTGGGTTTGTAAATGCCATGTTGGCTCCTGGTGGTTATTCGGATGGGCTGATGGTTAGTAGAGGAGATTGGGTCGTCTGGAGGTGAGCTGGTAAGAGGAGAGGGCAGGTTGGGCGAAGAAGGGAAGGTGATACTGGGCTGGCGAGAATGGGCCAGCGTTTGAGGGGAAACAACAGGCACGGGAGAGAGCTGGGCCGTGGGCTGGTGAGGAGTGTGAGGGGCAGGCTGAGGCACGGATTGGGCTTGTGGTTGTGTGTTTGGGTTGGACTGACTCGAGGAAGTCAGGTAATGATGTAGGTAGGGAGATGGTTCATCATGAGTCAAAAAATCATAGGAGTGGGCTGTGGGCGTGTGCAAGGTAGAAAATGGGAAGTGATTTTCATCAAAAATGACATGCCTTGAAATGATGATTTTCTTACTTGATAAATCATAACACTTATAGCCCCTATGATTGGATGGATATCCCAAGAACACACAAGGCGTGGAACGAGCCTGCAATTTATTTATTGTGGTGGAAGGAAAAAGAGGATAACATAGGCATCCAAAGACTCGGAGATGAGAGAAAGATGGCGTTCTTTGAAAAAGAATTTGAGTGGGGGATTTGTACTGTAGGACCTTGGAGGGGAGGACATTCAAGAGATAAGTTACCATTTGGAGAGCATGATGCCAAAAGGAAGGGGGCATGGAAGAGTGAGCAAGAAGAGTGCGCACTATGTTGTTAATGGATTTTATTTTTCTTTCTGCTTTACCATTTTGAGGAGATGTATGAGGGCAAGAAAATCGAAATTGGATGCCATTGGTCTTGCAAAAAGAATGAAAAGGTCCATTATCAAATTCCCGCCCATTGTCACATTGAAAATTTTTAATATCTCGTTCGAATTGAGTGCGGATTAATGTCTTGAAAGATTGAAATATGGAAAAGACTTGTGACTTGTTGGAAATTGGAAAAGTCCATAGAAAATTACTATAGTCATCAAGGAAAAATACATAATAGCGATGTCCATGAGAACTCAAAACGGGAGATGTCCATAAATCACTGTGAATGATATCAAAAGGCATAGTAGTGAAAGACATAGAATCATAAAATGGCAATTTAATATGTTTCCCCAAAGGACAAGAAGTACAAAAAGAAGACTTGGCCTTATTACATTCAATCAAAGCAGTGCTACGGAGAGAATTAAAAATAGCATGGCCCGAATGCCCTAAACGAGAGTCCAACAAATCTGGTGATGCAGCAAGAAAAGTGGATGGTGATGTGGGGGGATGGATGGCAGTGAGAGGATATAAGTCGCCAATGCTCTCACATCTCATTAAGCGGCTCCCCGTCTGTAAGTCCTTCACAGAAAATCCAAGAGGATCAAACTCAACAGAAATTAAACATTATTATCGGAAGTGAATTTTCGAACAGAAACAAGGTTTTTGATGAGTTTAGGAGCATGTAAGACATTGTGAAGCTGTAAATGGGGGTGATTAGGGGTGAGGGAAGCATGCCTGTAACCACGAATTGGAATAGTATTACCATTACCGACAACAATGCCATTATTTTTGCTCATATTAAAATAAGAAGTGAGTGTACCTGGATTAGCAGTCATATGAGAGGTGGCGCCTGTGTCCATGTACCAAGTGTCCTCCGGTGGGTTAAGAGTGAGAGTGTGCATGGCCGCATCAATATCGGTAGGAACATACCCGGGGGAGGGTTGGGGCGGCATGTAATAACCATATGGAGAAGTTTGCACAGGATATGCTTGTGGTGGACGTGGGCTGGACCCAAGAACTCCAGGAGAACCATTAGCTTTCGGTGCACGCTACTGCCATGAAGCAGTAGGGTACGGACATGGAGGAAGGGCCCACGGTTGAGGCATCCAGGCAGACCAGGAGGGATAGGGCCACTGTGCGCCAGGTGGGGCAGTCACCGTGGGTGGGTTTGGGGCTGTTGTTGGCCACCCACACAGTACATTCTTGCCACGGTGGTTGTTGTTGTTGTGGCCACGATCGCGGTTTTCGTTATTCCTGCCACGATTGTCACGAGAAGAGGGGCGACCATAAGAAGTATTGTTAGAGTTATTACTAGGGATGGCAACGGGTCGGATCTGGACCGGGTCCAGGTGGACCCGGATCCAGATCCGTTTCCAGACACTGGATCCAGATCCGACCCGGATCCAGCGGGTCTGATAATGTTGGACCCAGATCCAGATCCGACGGATCCTACGGATCCGGGTCCAAAACGGATCCAAAACGGATCCCTACTATTCTATTTGGTTTTTAACAATTTACCAACTTTATCACAAAATTCAAATGAACAAATTCACACAAATTCTTCTCTCACATACACAATTGCAGTAGCAAAATCAAAACAAAACAAATATTAGATCAACAAAGTACCACAATATGGAAACCAACAAATTATTTCAATTATGCTTCACAATTGCAGCAACAAAATCGAAAGAACAACAAAATTGAAAGAACAACAAAATCAAAACAAATACGAAACAGCAGCAAAATCAAAACAAATATCAACATAAACCCAAAAATCAACAAATAAACGAAAATGAACCAAAAAATTAAACGAAAATCCACTGATAAACGAAATTGAAACATAAACCCTAAAATAGAAATAAATTACATAATGACTAGATCTAAACGAAAATCAACCAAAAAATAAATTGTTATGAAAATACAAGAGAACGAAAATATAAATGAAAATAAAAAATAATTCAAACGAAAAAACTAGAGAAGCTAAACGAAAAATCAGTCGATTCTTCCTTCGCGTGTTGTGCTTCCCCGGTTGATGAGAGAGAAGGGTTGGGAACTCCTTCGCGTTTATTTGCTTTTTCGAGAAGTGGTAGTGGACTGCTGGTGGTGGGTAGGGACTGCTGGTGGTGGGTAGGGATTGCTGGTCGCGTGCTGGGACTTCTCTTTTGATGGCGAATGGTCATGGGCTGTACGTGGGTGGTGGTGGCTGACCAAGGAGAAATAGGGAGAGAGAGAGAAGTGCAGTGTCAGAGAGAGAGAGAGGATGAGGAGAGATAGAGAGAAGGGGCGGATAAGAGGGGAGGGGGTTGGGGTCTTCTGGTTTTAGTTCTTAGGGTTTTTTCTACCAGGTCTGAAATTTAGCTAGGCCTTTATTAAAACGGATCAACGGATCCGGGTCTTGAAGGAAGACCCGGATCCAGATCCGTTTTCTAGCAACAGATCCAGATCCGACCCGGATCCACCGGGTCCAAAATTTTCGGATCCAGATCCGTAAAAAACGGATCTGGATCCACGGATCCGGGTCGGGTCCAAGATCCATTGCCATCCCTAGTTATTACCTCCATAATGAGATGCCGGTTGTTGAGAAGTAGTATCATCATCAACGAGAAGGGCGGTGGAGCCGGAATCACGAGCCCGCTCTTTAGCTGTAGTGTCTTCGAGTTTGAGACGTGAGCACACATCAGAAAATGAAGGTAAAACATCTTTTTGTTGAATATTGGTGACAAATGTGGAGTACGTGGTAGGCAAACCGGCAAGGAGACGTAAAACCAAACGTTGATCAGAGACCGGGGACCCGACATTAGCGAGTTGGGTAGCAAGTGACTGAAGCCTACTATAATAGGCCACGACAGAAGAGTAATCAACCAGTTTGGTATTGGTGAATTCCGTTTCAAGATAGGCTGCTCTAGAATGTTTATTATCTTGAAAAAGTTGGGTAACCCGATTCCAAGCGTTCTCAGCAACATCATCAACAACAAGAATGGAGGTAAGAATTTCAGAAGAAACAGTGGCGTAGATCCACTGGAGGACAGCGGCATCGAGCCGTTTCCACAGAGAGAGATCAGCCGCTTTGGAGGCTTCATAGGTGGCGAGTGCCTTAGTCTCGGTGGGAGGAATAATGTGCTCGAGTACGTTGTGTACCCTGGCCTGAACTTTAAAGAGAGTGGCCCATTCATGATATTGAGCAGTTTCTAAGTCAAGTGTGATGGAGATGAGGGACTTGACATTAGTGACAGCTAGGGCCGAGTGAAATGGAGTTTTGTCAGCCATGGGAGAAAGAGGAAGATGACGGCTAGGTTAAACACAGGGGAAGGAACCTAATCTGATACCATGTAGGAAATCATCCGTGAGATTATCATTGATGCTTGAGAGTCAATATATACAACAATGTACATAACAGTCAATCATATTCTAAGGCTAAAGTATAGGAAGAGATTTGCTATACAAAGGAAAGATTACGTAGCTAATATATTATTGCCTAATATATACAAAGGCTATCATGCAGTGTTATAGCCCATTCTAAACCTATCAAGCAAATTATATTGTCAGCATACAAATCCGCCTCCAATGTTTCTTGGGTTTGTGTATTATCATATCCTCAAAGACCCAACAAACCTTATCTACCTGGATTATTCAAGAACATTGTTTGGGAGAAAGGATTTGGAAGAAAATAAAGGAATTGAAAGGAAACATTTTAGTTTCCAATACTTGGTTAAAACAAAAAAGATTATTATAAGTGATAGGAAATGAAAGAAAGTGGAAGGAAAGCCTTTTAACAAAATTTTCATTTTTATTTCCTCTTAAAATTGGAGGAATTTGGGAGGAAAGAGAAAACTAAAACCATATGTGGAAAATTAAGGTTTTTTTTGCTTTCTTTTCTATCCCCTTCCTTTCTTTTACTAAAAACGAACCAAACATGCTGAAAATTGATAAGGCAAAGGCTGTTTTGTTCTCCATGTAACGTAAAACAATTGGAAGAGATATTGGATATCATTATCAATTGAACCATATATATATATATATATATATATATATATATATATATATATATATATATATATATAAAGAGCACAAGTTTAATTGTATGCCAATTGTTGAGCATCCTCCTCGCTCCCTGCTACGACACGTGACCCAACACAAGTCTTCTAGTTCATTTTGTTGTAAAATAGTTATAGGTTGTTACAGTTTATTTTCTTTCCTTTAGTTTTTAGTTAGTATAAATACATTCTTTCTTGTAATAATCTGATTCATTCAGAAATATTAGAACAAACACATCTAGGTTGTAATAAACTTTCTCTCTCTATGAATGAATTTTAGTTCTCAAGAATGAGAGCAATGATGGTGAAAATACTTGTGTTTGAGTTCTGAATCTCATTTTTTCACACCAATCTCGGAGTCCAAGTTTACATTTACAATACCTAGCCTTATATGCATGCAATGCGTGCGAAAGCATATAGAAAATTAAAGTAATTATGTAGAAGAACTGTCTTTGCATTATGTTTTTTTCAAAAAACTGTTATTCATTTTAAATGTGGTACTTTTTTCTTTTTTCTCCTTTTTCCGTTCAAATGAAGCAGTTAGTTATCCCCCTATTTTTTTTTCCTTTTTCTATTTGGTGTCCCTTATGTGCTGGCATATAAAATAGAGATTCTATAGTACCACATCTTTCATTATGAAACAATGTCCATATAGGCAGAATATATTTTTAAGTTTCATAAAAGCATGGAGAACTGATTATCCAAGATATGAACTATGAACAGACGTATCCTCCACTTCAGAGGCGGTTCTTGGCATGTGCGGGGTGCGCGACCGCACAGGGCCCCGCTATTAAAGGGGCCCCGAAATTTTGTACTTAAGCTTTGCAATACAAATATATTAACAGAAAATGATGTGGAGGAGTTGGTAGATACTAGGCTTTTTAAACCATTGATACAATGTTCGAATCTTACACTAGTATAGAAAATCCCTATTTTCATTTTTTGACAGTTAGTCATACTTACTCTCTCCCTCTTTTTTCCTCCAAAGGCACTTTACAAGACAAAACATTAATTGCTTTGTCTCCTACAATACTCCATGGATTAAAAATCTCCAATTCTCCAGATGCATACTAGTTGTTGAATTTGAAAAGATGGTTCCTTTTTTTTTTTTTTTTTGATAATTTGCAATCTCATTCATTATTTATATTCACGCATAATGGCATTGTAAAGTCCAGGAGAGTAGGAGACAAATACAAAGGCCTTTACATCAATAGTTTAAAGCTTAAACACCCCAAAAAGTCCCAAAAACAAAAAAATACCACCAAAAAAACCTCAAAGGCTACCACCAAACTATGAATTCAGAACTATGGTGAAGGCGTTGCTTAGAAAGAGAATCAACCACAAAATTTAATGAGAGGCCCTTAACAATGCAAATAATTCTCATAGGTAATGTTAAATCTTTATAGTTTTAAATTTTATATTACAATAATTTATGTCAATTATGCTTCTGTTTTGTTTGATAAAAATTTAAATTTTAATTGTTTTGTTTGTATAGGTTGTAGAAGACCTAAATGTTAATTTGTTGATTTTAGTCAAATTGGTAATTGTGTAATTGACAATTTTTTAATATAATTTACTAAAGTTTTTGGTTAAAATTTTGTGTAAATTATTTTACATATGAGTTAAGGGCCCCAAGTATGAGAATTTGAGCAGGGCCTCGATAATGGTAGCCCCGCCCCTGCTCCACTTTAGTTTTTGTCACAAGAACATGCCTATTTAAATTGCATAACAGTATCTTCATCCGCAATGAAAACCCGATAAGGAAGACTAGAATTGCTTTGTTGAAGGAAATATGCATACAAAGTTCTTAACATTTTGGTGTAATTTTTTATTTTAATTTTTAATTGAAACACAAGGGTTAGATCTTACGTGGTTAGATAGCTATATGATGGAGTAAAAAACTTATATGGACCTGGTCTACACTTAGATTGTGTGGACCCAATTTTAGGACATGTTACTTATAAAAAAAGGATTACTATGTCAAAAATTATAAATACAAAAGAGGAATAGGTATAAATTGTAGAGGCTGACTATGTTAGAAAAAAAAGTTACTATGTTATAAAGTGAAAATTTCATTATGATAAACTAATGCAAAAAAAGGTGACAGTCTCAAAAAAAAACTATCACTATGTAAGATAATAATAAATTAGTGTAACTTAATTTTTTTTTAAAAGGTTACTATAAAAAAAAAAGGGTCACTATGTCATATGAGTGACTTTGGTCCAAAATAATATTAGTGTGGACCAGATCCACGCAAGACTAGCTCTATGATGGATTGTGTAAGTTTATGATGCTTCATGAGTAATCGTTCAAATGATTAATTTTATTGTTTCAAAGAAATAAGATTTTTTTTGTTTGTTAAGGAAAGTATAATTACTTTAGAAGACTTCTCTTCGTGAAGATTTTGATGAATTATGAGAGCTATCAGAATGTTACTTCATCTTTATGGATTCTGAATGCAAATTCGAATTGAACATTAATAATATTATACATAACAACGTAATTTTTGTTTGTTTATCATTTACTGCTGTTTTGCTTGTAATAATAATTATACATTCAAGAGAGTTATTCTTAAGAAAAGAGTTCAGCAATAGAGTAACTAAATTAAGTAATTCTCTGGCTCTTTTAGAAGGTACTCCATTATTGCAATCTCAGCAGGAGATTCCATGATTATATGTAGCTTGATTTCTCCTTTACACCTTCTCTTACTTTCTCTACTTAAACTTACACTTTGTCTTACTTTCTTTCTTATCCACTATGTCGTATCCTTTCATGGTGCACCCATACTAAGCATCATCTGTTGCAGTATAACTTTATAGTTTATGTTAGAGGTGACCAAAATAGCCCGGTCCGGCCCAGATTTTTCACGGGATTGGACACATTTTTTGGCTCGGTTTTAGGCCCGACCCGACCGAATATTTTTGGCTTTGGGACGGGCTTTGGGCAAGCCGAAAATAACTTTGAGTCTAAATTTCGGTCCGGCCCGATTTTGGCCTGAAAAGCTCACTATTTTTGGCCCAAAATAGGGGGCTTTGGGCACAAAAATTTGGCCCGGCCCGGCCAATGGCCATTTTTTTAGGGATGGCTTGACCCGGCCCATGATCACCTCTAGTTTATGTACTTGCTCTTAAGGTGCTTAGGGACTCTAGCATCAACGTCGTAGATTTCCTAAGCTTTAATAGAAAATTTTCTTACGTTTTGTTTTATTCAACTAATTATGACTTATGGAGAATAGAGATGTATAAGTTCTAGCAAGTTCCGATATATTCAGATTAGTTCCAATAATTCATAACATCCTATAAAGGAAGCCTTAATATGTTCTTATTAGTTATAGTGTGCGTATTGTCTTAGATAAGTTAAGATAAGATAGATTCATGTTTAAAATAATTTAACAATACGCATCCTTAATTATAATATGATTCGACAAGCACATGATATTTTCTGCACACATACCTTGCGACACATGATATTGTCCGGTTTGATATCACAATGTGCTCCGCCTGACCTATGCACATGCTGAAGTGCATTTGCAATCTGCCTTGCCACTAGAATAACACATACCTTGCGACACATGATATTGTCCGGCTTGATATCACAATGTGCTCCACCTGAGCTATGCACATGCTGAAGTGCAATTGCAATCTGCCTTGCCACTAGAATAACTTCATCAAGGGTAAGATCTCCACCTGTATTTATATATTATACATAGAAAATTGTTAATTAAGGAAAATAATTTTCTACTATTAGTTATCAATAATAGCACCTTCACTTACTTTTGATACGACTTTTTAGAGTCTGCGTACGAAACTCAAGGAAGACATACAAGTTATCTTCATCCTCGTAGTTGCCCAATACTTTTACGATGTTTCGATGTGGTTTGATGCTCGTTGAGAACTCAAGCTCGTTCTAAAATTCAGATCATTTTGAACTTTCATCAATAAAATGATCGTAAATAAATACAAATAGTAATATGAAATGTGAAATTTAGTTAGTTTCCTTATGAAGTTCATATCCGAACTTGGTTGCCTTCAGAGATTTCTTCACAACAACCCGCTCATTCTCTTGTATCATCTCAATAAGTCATAATAAGCAAATGTGAGTTTGGTAAGGAGGTATTTATCTACTTGGGATACCAACTAACATAAGAAAACTAAGGGAATTCATAAAAGGGTATGCTTCTCTAGCCCTCCCACTCACTAAGCAGCTTGAAAAAGACAATTTTTGTTGGTCCTTCTGCTAGCACCTTAGGCTTTAAACTCTTCAAAACATCCCTTACAACAGGTCCTATCTAGGAGCGGCGCTGAGTACGTGCAACATAGATTACCGCACAGGCTGCCAAAAATTTAGGGCCCCCATATACTATTTTTATATTTATAGATATTGAGTTATTGTTGGTGTTGGACTCATATATCATATATACACCGTCTTTATTGATTGGAGAAATATGATAGATATGTAACCGGATAGTAAACTAGTCCAAATATCACTCTTGATCATCAAATTACGGTTTTAGTTCACTTAAACAACTCCTAATATAATTTTAATGCACTCCTGAATGAAAGATTGATGTCACTCCTCAAATATTTGAAAAGAATATCTTTTACAATTTTTAACCCTTGAATGAGGTTAGACACCTTCTATTTATACTAATAACAAGTAAGTCATACGTCGAATATAACTCCTACTGTATACTTTAAGGGTAATGGTAAAACCATGAGCTTATTAACTATTAAAATATATAGTATAAGATAAGATTGTAACACATGGCTATTCAGTAAGCCAACTAATACAAAATTATAAACTCTTGTCTAGATGCAAATAAATTAAAGTCAATGGAGACCAACATTAAAAAAACAACTTATTGAAAAGGTGACTTTGATTTTACATTAATGATGTAAATGTGTGAATATATTTTTTATTTTATAATCCAAAATTTAAAATTTGAAATATATTTGAACTTTTAACGTATTAAGAAACGGACTAATATAATCTTCATTGTACACCTGCTTGGTAACTGACCGCCCTAAATATATGAATATTTTTATATTTTATACTATGAAATTAAAATTGAAACATGTTTGTACTTTTAATCTATTAATAAAGGGCCCAATATAATCTTAATTGTATAGGGCCTCCTTGACAATTGAACCGTCCCTAGTCCTATCCTTTGCATGCATGATTTACCCAACCCTTTTCTATTGAAACTAATGTTCCAAGACATGGTGTGGGAGCAGTGTTACCTCAAAACAGTTGCGGACACAACGTGAACTTTGGGTATTCCTTAATTGGTGTAGGCCTTGCACTTACCAAGATCATTTCAGGTAATTAATTCCTCATTATTAAGGAGGTGTCTTCTCTTCACCAGAATTTTGATGAACTTATTTAATACGCAGGGCAGCGAGGGAAAACAACGTTAACAGGAGTTGAGGTGCGCATAGATGTAATATCAGTTGATAAAACATGGAGGATGTTCCGAGCTCTTGGAGACGTCGCATTTGCTTATACTTTCTCTCAAGTCCTTGTCGATATACAAGTAGTTAACTAAGGGTCCTTTCGTGTATCCATTTTGAAATAAGGAAACTACGTAAACTTTTGACCGTTGGCTTGCAATAATACAAACTTTTGATTATTATAATAAACTTTTTGCATCAAAATTCCTAGAGTAGATCAATGTAACTTATAACCTGTTTACCAGCCCCTTGCACCAAGAAACCACCCCCCCACCCCACGACCACCATAATATAGATCTCCTTCCACCGTCTTTTTTCCTTCCTCATGACCACCAGTATCCCCACTCCACCCCCTTGCTGTTGCCTCCCACAAATTCTCACCACCAGTAACCCCCATCTCCTCTTTCTCTCTCCTTCCCCTCCCCCAACCACCTGAAACCACGAAAAGTAGAAGGCCCAGCGAGTCGTCGCTTTCAGTTCAACTCACAATTTTGGATTCATATATCGCCGGCAAATTACGCCGGCAACCATCTCCAACACTTCTCGCCTTTTTTCTCTTAATTTCTAATATACTCAAACTCAAAACCTAATTTCCAAAATCACTCACATTCATCTATTACGAGCCATTCACTATCACTTCCGGCAATAATTTTTCACAATTCACAGGTGAAAATTGTTCGTGGGTTGGGGAGGGGCTGGAGGGGAGGACGGAGAGAGAGAAACGGATGAGGGAGGGTCCTAGGCTCCTGGTCAGGGGTGGGGCGGGTTTGGGGAGGGAGAAAAAGAGTGGAGGGGAGCAGGAGAATAAAGAAAAAAAAGGAAAAATGTTGGGTTTTTTGTTTTTCAAATTTAAATAAAAATTAAAAAAAACCAACCAATTAGATAACGACACGTGTCATAGTAATTGCCACGTTTACCTGCTACAACAAGTTAACAACCTGTATTGACTTACTGGGGGAAATTTTTAAAAAAGTTTGATATAATATATGATAATCAAAAGTTCGTATTATTGCGAGCGAATGGCCAAAAGTTTGTATTATTCTAGTTAAAAAATTATTTTTGTTTTTAGGTGAATAGCCTTATATGCATGCAATGTTTGCGAAAGCGTATATAAAATTAAAGTAATTTGGTAGAAGAACTGTATTTGCATTTTTGTTTTTTCAAAAAACTGTTGTTTATTTTAAATGTGGTACTTTTTTTCCCCTTTTTACGTTCAAATGAAGCAGTTAGTTATTTCCCTATTTTTTTCTTTTTATTTTTTTCCTTTTTCTATTTGGTGTTCCCCATGTGTTGCCATAGGCCAATATATAATAGAGATTCTATTGTACCACATCTTTCATTATGAAACAATGTCCATTTAGGCAGAATGTATTTTTAAGTTTCATAAAAGCATGGAGAACTGATTATCCAAGGTATGAACTATGAACAGAGACGTATCCTCCACTTTAGTTTTTGTCACAAAAACATGCCTATTTAAATTGCATAAGTACATACTCAAAATGCATGGAATTTGAAATAGAGAAAGTAGTGATCAGCTGTCATGAAAGATAACAATAAAGAAAGAAATACTATTTTAAACATTGATCACTTCCATGATAGAATGTGTGATAGCAAAGACTAGCAATTAAATATAGAAAGCTTAGGCACATAGAATATAGAAGGGCAAAATTCCGAGCATACATCATCACCTTGGTAAATTTGGCTTATCTTTATAGACTCCATGTCGAAGACCCCCATGTCATGCTCCCAAGCACCATATGCATCATCAGTAAAATATATGCAATTCCGTTTCCAATTGGTCGATGATGAAGCAGGTATAGATATGTTACAACCAAGTCCGAGAAATATTACAAAGTCACCCAAATCTTTAACTTCCACCCACTTTCTGAACTCGTAGTTAAGCCTAAAAATCTCAAAGCACTCGGTGTAATAATTGCGAATATACACAGAGTCATCCAAATCCAAATCCAAATCATGTATTAGGGTCTTATGTCGTATGACCATAAGAAGGTCACCACCCAATTCTACCAAATAACTCCTATCGAAATCAATAAATTTGTCACGAAAAAAGCCGTCCATAGGAGGAGGAGGCAAATACTGCATTACCTTCACTGCTTCAAAGTCCCCAATCTGTTTGATATCACAGTATCTAACCCAAAAATCAAGTCCCAAAATAAAAATTAAGTCATTCGAACATACGATACTTGCAACGTACGTATCTATCATTACCCATGCCTGGTCACCAGGGCGAGCAAGAGCCAAGTAATCTTGTTCACCATATATTGCCGCAATAACCAACTCACTACCATCATCATGGATAAACTGGTCACTTGAAGGCATTTTAAGTACAACAAAATTTTGCACAAAATATTTCCACATCCATTCATCTTTTTCTTCCGAGTCAGATTCTGGTTGGTTTGGCAAGGTTCGTACAGATGGTAACGTAGTTATTCGATCATTAGTTAATGGATTGTATAACTTTATCTCTAAATCACGAGTTTGCACGACAACCCAACCATAGTGCGAACCCCAACAGCGCGCCTCAAACATCTGAGGAAGCTTTATTGGGTAACACTTATTGTTGCTGAGATTGATGTTATTCCTAAAATGATGAGGGTTGTTTTTTGTGTTTTCTGCTAGCAGAATCCACGGCATCATTGTTATGGAATTCAACTTGGGCTTAACTAGCGAAGAAGAATGATTCCATGAATGACAAACTGCAGAGAAATATATAAAATCTTCAATTGTGTCCAACTTGAGTGCAATTTCGCCAAGGACATCATATGAAAGCATGGACCAATCAACCATCTGAACATATTAACAAGTACGTTGTCAAGATCCTTTCAAAAATAAAACAAAAGTACATTGTCAAGAGGATTTCAGTTAGTCATTACAAATATAGTTAAAAGAATAAAACAAAGGTCATATACTAATATTTGTTATCAAGAAAGATAAAACAAAACGTTTACCTTTTCTTATTGTGATACCGACGGGCGACGATGATGAAGAATTTCAGCACTGTAGAGTATAGACCAAATCAAATAGAAGGTAGGTTATTATTGTTTGTCAATTGCCGAAGGAATGTAAATTAAAAGTTCCACCTTTACGTTTTGATTAAAAGTGGCATTGGAACATTATAGGGACTTTATATTTATATTTATATAGGGACTTTATTCCTTGATAGAGGATATCAATTACAATAAATTGACAATCGTATTAAGATTCTGTTACATCAATTACAATCTTCATCTTAGGAAAGATTTTTATAAATCCTTATATCAAGCAACTGATTTGATATAAAATCAATGGTATAGAATAAATTACCTCAAATTATTGGTGCTGTGAACGATGGGTCACAGGTTCGAATCCCCCCCCTTCTTTTATTTGTAATTGCATGCCTTTTCGCCGTATGGTATAAAAAAAAAAAAAAAAAATCTAATTATGTAACGCATACAAGGCTTTAGACATACCAAAACCTCGACCACCCCTTCCACCTCTTCCAAACTTTCTCCCAGGGCCAAAACCATCAGAAGATTGACTGCATATTTACAACATACTTCCCATCAGTACTGAGAAAAGTAGAAATGTGACTGAATCTACAGCACTGACAGAAATAGAGATAGATAAATATCACACCGCTGCCAGTCCAAACCAAAATTTTCATTAAAAGCCTTAATCTTGCTAATGCTGTCTTGTCTTCATCCGCTTTGCTAGGAGGAGCTGAGTCCTGCAATGTATTGCTTGATTGTCCTGTTGTATATAAATCATTTCCAAATTCATCATCTAATTCTGAAGCCTCAAACTAAAATATATCATCTAATGTGTCAACTAAATATGAAACTTGTAACAACCATAAATGAAAACTAAGGAGCACTAGATATATATACATCTCTAGACTCTAAAGCCTGAAGAATCTGCTGCCATGAAGTTGCTTTTTGCAGGTTGATGATCATCCTTAAACTTATCCTCCACCTTCGGCCTATAGAAGAAAGCAGAAATTCTAACTCAAACAAATTAAACAAACAAACAAACATCTTATTTTCCTTAAAAATGATTCAACAAACATTTGTTTACAATATACAAGAAGTAAATACGATGAGTCTTAAATGCACCAACACAACATTTAACAAACAAAGCGAATGTTAAAACATAATAATACAAGTTCATCAATTTTAAATAATTATATGAGCACCATTATATTAAGCAATCCATATGAACCACTGAAAGAAGACTAAACAAAATTATACTAAAAAAAAAAAACGAGATATAAATAAATTTATACTTAAAAGATGGAATAATAACTTGGAGAAGAAAACAAAGGGCTAACAAAAATGATATATATAGTGATGCTACTCCTAATAGTATAAGCTTTTAGTTTACATTTTTTAAAATAATGTTTAAAACACGATGTGGAGGAAGTTCGAGAATTCTCAGAGTGGATACTTAATATTCAAGACGGCAAAGTGAGAAAGCCTAATGATGTAGAGAAAAATCTTGCCAATTAGGATCATTTTTCATAGGAAAAGATGAGAGAAAGGCATGTTAGGAATTTTTGTGGAGTAGTATAAGTATTCTTATTGATGTAACTTTTCAACAATATTGAAGGATTTTTGTCAAAAACTACCTATTAAATATTGCAACTTTTTTAAAAACAACTACCTATTAAGTATAATTTTTAAAACAATTATCTTTTATCACGGTTTTTTTGGTAAGCACTACCAATAGACGGTATCGTTAGTAAATTCCGTCATGTGGGCCCCACTTGACAATTCCCTTAAATACTTTCCCAATTCAATCGAAACACCTCTTCCCCAGTTCTTTCAAAAATCATTCCCTCTCATCTCATCTATTCACATCACACCATTCTCTCTCATCTCTTCCACCTTTCAAATCAGTTGAAGAAGACCAACAAGATTCGCATTGCTCATCTCGCATCTGAAGATCAGATAAACGGTTCCTACTCTCCACAAATTTACGACATTTTTGTTAATGGTTGTTGAATTCCCTAATGCGCAAGAAATTAAGGTTTTCAAATTGGGATTTTGAGAGAAGAATCAAAGATGATGGGAGCAATCTGATTCACCAAGTAAAAGGAAGGAGAGAGAATAAATTTTTGCTTGACATTGAATACCTTTGGAGTATGAGGTTGGTGGTTCTAATTCAATGAAGGGGAAAGAAGACAAACCCACGACAGTAAAATGGAGGGAAATGGGTAAGTGGGGCCCGTGGACGGTATTTACTAACAGTATACCGTCTATTGGTAGTCTAAAAAAACATGATAAAAGGTAGTTGTTTTAAAAAATTATACTTAATAGGTAGTTGTTTTCAGAAAGTTGCAATTAATAGGTAGTTTTTGACAAAAAAATCCAATATTGAAAGTAAACTTAGTTAGTTAATAGTAGTAAAACTCAAGTCATAATACATTATAATCAGATGCTTCTTCCACTAATAATGTTAAATAGCTCAAATATTACGTATTTATGTTTATACTATAATCCAACCCAATGATCTACGATAGTTTAATTGATAATGTGAAGCAATATGGCTAAATTATTATAATTATGAAGATTATAATTTGATTTTGAATATTATGTGCTAAACCTTATCAATATCAAATTGGAAAAAAAGTACACTTTTTTTGCATGAAAAACAATTAGTAGTCATATACTCATATGTGCTGTCTAAATATTGTTAGAAAAATTAATCTAAAATCAAACAAAAATAAAAAGGGGCTTGGTACCACCTAAAACTATGGTGGTAGCCCTATATCAAAAAAATAAATCTAGGGTTTTTTAGAGAGCAAAGGGAGAAATTGGCTAGAGTTTCCGTAGGGACGATGGTAGGACACCAAATATATGATTAACTAGTATTTTGTCCCGGGCGATGCCCCGGGTTAGTTACAATCTCAAATATAGTATTATACATAAATTTCATAATTGATTTTATTAGCTTTTCGTAATATTTTGTCTAGTGCGAAATTGGAAAATTGACATTATGGCATGATGAGTTGTTTAAAAAAAACTTCTAAGGAGTTAGGGATAAAAATAACAATTTCAATGGAATTAGGGTAAAAGAATGTTATTACTTAATAAAAGTGTTATAGATCAAAAGTAGTCTATGTCTTTATAATTACATATAATTATAAGACTTTATTATGTTTTACTTTGAAACATTAAGCATTAAAATTGTAGTGGATTAGCGGTTAAACACTCACATTTCGTTTCAAAGATCTTGTATTCGATTCCTAGTAACTACATTGTTAATATTTCTTAATGAGATCATAAACATTTGTATTAGAAGCTTGAGAAGAGTGCCACGCGGCACCGTTCCTCTGATAGGAACGCCTTTTAATATATTTGTACAGATATAGGATAAATACTTCAAGATTCATGAAAAAGGATATTAGACCACATAATATGAAGTATCTCTACCATGATATTATGGATCATATTGTCAATCTAAGAAGAGGAACAAAGTGCAAGTTTTATGTTTAGTCACCTAAATAATGGGATCTTTAAAGAAAAACTTACAATATATATTTACTTGATTAATGATATAAGCTAATAATATATAATTGATTTTTGTATTACTGAACGTTTTTAAGAAGCTACTTTATTTTTCCTTAAATAAACTACATTTTGTATCGAATGTGAAATTTTTAGATTTGGTCCAAAATACTTTTTTATCTCTATTATATAAGCCAAGGGCGGAGCAAATAGAGTCCCCATTGGAATTTACAGATAATTGCCCTTCCACAACATAATTATTACATTCTAAATTTCCACATTGAGCCTCCAGTAGTTAATCAAAACCAATTCCACGCATAAACTTGCCAAATAAAAAAATCAATCAAATCTCTGTTAAACCCAATCAACTTATATAACGTTCAATCACATAAAATTGCCAATAAAAGAGGTTCAATCAAAAAGATTCATAATCAAGAACTTACCAAACATTAATGCCACAGACAATAACAAAAAAAAATACACGACATTCTCATTAAAGAGACAACTCAAATTCAAACTCAAATAAATTTTTCCATAACACAAACTTAATTACAAACACAAACTCCAAACCAAAAAAAATAGATTAGAGCTTCACGGTATTCTCAAATATGGGATTCTCAAATTTGCGAATACTTTACTGTTAATCAGGTACACAATTCGTTATTGAAAATAAAATTATGTATAATGTTCTATGTTCAGTAAAGTTTAAGAATATGTACTATGTTCGAGTAAATCTAAACTCAAATTACATTAAATCTTACGAATATGTGTTGTGTTAGATTTTTTTTTAAAGAAATTAAACTCAAATTACAGTATTTAAAATTTCATTCAAATAGAGTTGAAATTCAAGTTAAAATTACATCAGAAATGGTCGGAAAAAAAACAAATTTCGTCAAAAAAAACTTCAAATTTGTGTCCAAATATTAAAAAAAATTTGAAACAAAATACTTCAACTCGAATTGTTTTTGTGCCCAGATACTAAAAAGAATTGAGAAAAAAATACTTCAACCTATATATTAAAATCAAAAAATTGTGTCCATGATCGAATTTCAGCCCATCAACTCAATATTCAAAAATACCTTATCGACGACATGAAGAGTAGCGCCATGACCGCTAAAGCCAGCTCCAATGATGACGAGATCATAATCGAAGGTCTTAGGAGAGTGAACTCGGCGACTCGAACGCTGAACTCGACGAGAACTCACTGAGAAACTCAATGCTTTCGAAGTCCACAGATGCGGAGATTGAGAGGTTTAGCTAAAAATGCGGAGAAATCGAGTGTGTTGTATTTTTTTTGGCGAATCGAGTGTGTTGTTTGATTCGGGGGAAACTGAAAAAGATGATGAAAAGGAGAGAGAAAGTGAGGAATTGCGTGAAAATTGAGAGAGATGCATGGATTTGGAAATTGGGGGAGTATGTAGCTAAGAAAAAGGACTGCATTATGATGTGTGTAATTTAATCAAATATAGTATTAAAAACGCATAGTGTACCACTTTTTGGGTGCAAAAAAATTGTACCAATTGACTACGGTGCATAATTTTAACGGTTTTTTCACCGGGTACCCCGAGGTTTCACGAAATGCACCAGGGTACCCTCGTTGTTTCGAAAATGCACCGGATGCCCTTGTGGTTTACATAAAATGCACCAGACACCCTTAATGATTGACGGCGTCAAATTTCCGTTAGCTTTATTTACCATTTTGCCATCTTTAAGCCCTAATCCTAACCCCTAACTTCCTAAACCCTAATTAGCCTTAATTAACTAACTAAACCCTAACTTCTAACCCTACCCTAACACTAACCCCCTAACTTCAAACTCTAACCCCACCACCACCTAACCACCATCATCCCACCACCACCCAACCACCACCCCCGTAACGGCTCCCTCACCCCCACCCCTAGGGGTGTTCGGAAAACCCGACCCGAGTTCCCGGGCCCGAAAACCCGCCGACCCGCACAAAAAAGCCGGGTCAAAATCTGGTTTTTTATATTTTTATCGGGTCGGGTCCCCAGACCCAAAAAAAAAGAAATCCGGGTCGGGTATTGGGCGCAACAATGAAGAACTTGCGGGTACCGTTACCCGATTATTTTAAAAAAAAAAATCGGTTGTTTGTGTTTATTTTGGGCACGTGGGTTTTGGTTAGAGTGTTGGGCCACATAGGAAGTTAGAAACCCTAACACCTCTCGCTACCTCGGTCCTCACACCCTTCGTTCCACTCCAACGTCACTCCTCACGTTTCTCAAATGCCGCGGGCGCACCACCACCACCACCCTGTTGGCGAGACCACCACAAGTTTGCACCACCTCTTCAATTCTATCTCTCGCTCAACCCAACAAGCAAGCAGCCAATCACCCCTTCGACCTTCGTTCTTGATTCGCCTCACTTCATTGCATCCGTCGATCTAAAACGGTTATTCACATCATCGGTTTATTTGTTCTTTGTTTAGTTTAGATCCAAATTGTAATTCTACTCTTCTTGACATTTACTTGGCCTACATTAATTTGCTAATTTTGGATGTAAGTTTTGAGTTTGTTGATTTCTCACATATAATATTACACTTTGCTTTTCCAGTTCTCCTCGTGTAGAATCAAGTAGCTATTCGGTTTGACTTTGCAAAGCAATCACTACTTTTAATCTTTTATTCTTCTCTCCATTCATATTTTATTTTCTTATTGACATATTAGGTTGAAGAATATGTAAGATGTATAAGTATGAAGTATTTTTAGTCGGAATTGAGTCATTGACAAATTACTAACCTGTTTGTAATTTTCTCTCGGGTACCCTATGACCAGGCAGAAAACGGGTGCAGATAAGCGGGTACCCGAATTTTCGGGTCGGGTCATGGAGCTTTTTTGCTACCGCATTTGCGGGTACCCGAATAAGCGGGTGCCCGGTTATGAACACCCTTACCCACCCCCCACCCCCCGCCACTCCTCCTCTCCTCACCCCCACGGCCCTTCCCTACTCCCACCCCTACCCCCCCGGCCCCATCGGCTCCCCCTCCCTCACCCCCATTCCCCATGGCGGCTCCCCTTCCCCCGACCCCCGCAACCCCTACCCCCTCTCGGCCCCAAAACCCACTTCTTTCCCCTTCTCTCGCCGAACATTCGAAAACTTCCATCTACGCTCCGCCTTGAAAACCCAATTCGAAACGTCCATCTCTCCCTTCTCTGCTTCCTTACATCTTTCCCTTCTTCGCTTCGAAAACCCAATTCGAAAATTTCGAAATCTTCTGCTGCGGGAGGGTAGGGGGAGGGGTTACGTGTGGGTGGGAGAGGGGCTGCGGGGTGGGAGGAGGGGGCTGCGTGGGTCGAGGAGGGGGGCTGCGGCAGGGGGATGGTGGCTACGGGGATGGAGGGTGGGCTGCTAGGGTGGTGGGAGATGAGGGGGGCTGGGTTGGTGGGGGAGGGTTAGGGGGTTAGGTTTAGGGTTTAGGGTTAGGGTTAGGGGTTAGGGTTAGTGTTTAGGAAGTTAGGGGTTAGGATTAGGGCTTAAAGATGGCAAAATGGTAAATAAAGCTAACGGAAATTTGACGCCGTTAATCATTAAGGGTGTCTGGTGCATTTTATGTAAACCACAAGGGCATCGGTGCATTTTGAAACAACGAGGGTACCTGGTGCATTTCGTGAAACCTCAGGGGTACCTGGTGAAAAAACCGTAATTTTAATATAAGCTTCTTTCATGGTAAGCATGTCTCTCCCTTTATGCGCGCTTATAAAATTATTTTGTGGTGTAAACTATCTGAAAGCAACAGCACCAACCGTTGTAATAAAGATTTTTTTTTGGTTGAATGATTATTGTATCTAAATTCAGTTTTAAGAACTTGATGGAAATTGCAAATGCACAATGGAAGAGCAACAATTTTCAACAAAGTAATGAATTTTTTCGAATTTAAAGAATACTCGTGGTTTTTACGTCCACCAAGTAGGACCATGGATATAAATCAGTTCCACAATGTTGATTACGTTTTTGAAGTTGATGGCCGAGGCGTACGTGTGCGTGGATTTTTAGGAAAATTAGTTAAAGTCAACAAAAAAATAGTTAGAGATGCAATTTCATTACTTATACTTATTTATCAAAGTGTTTTTAAATACTATTTGTAAGTATTTCAATCTTTCTTATTCAAAAAATGGAGGTGAACTTAGATACGAACGTTCGTTTTTGGTTTGTTTTACTCTCGAGTAACTTGGTTATGCCCAAAATGTCGCCGCACGCATAGCGTGCATAAAAAGCTAGTATAAAAGTACTTCGAAGTTGGTGCTTGTCAAATACTTCTTCCGTTTTTTTATACTTGCAATGCTTGCGTTTGCACAAGCATCAAGGAGAGGAGCGAAAGAGGTAGAGATAGATAAAAAGAGAACCTCATATGCTTGGAGAGAGGTAGAGATAGATAAAAAGAGAACCTCATATACTAGGAGAGAGATAGAGAGAACGAATTATTGCTAAAAATAGAAACGTTGCAAGTAATAGAGAATTGCCAAAAATGAAAAACATTGTAGTAAAAAAGCACAGAGGAAGCATATATGAAATAAAATATTTTTATTAAATTAAACGACGCACACTTCAAAATTTAGCAATAAATAATTCTAATCAAAATTATGAAAATTTGAAAAATAGAAGTATAATTTTCGGAAATCAATATATATCTTTTTGAAATTAAATATTTTCAGTTTTTCCATGTCGACAATATTATCTCAATATATGATAGGAAGATCAAACATATAATATTTAAAGAAATATAGAACTAAAAGATTGACTAACAAGTGTAAGGTTTTTTTTTTGGAAATTTCCTCAGGTACCCCTGAGGTTTGGCGTAATTCCCAAAATACCCCCACATTTGGGGAATTCCTCAGATACCCCTGAGGTTTGTGTTTGGGCTCAAGATACCCTTACTATGGACGGAACCCTAACGCCGTTAGGTTTTCCCTCTCTCTCTCCCCAATTTTCTATCTCCTCACATTCCCCCACCCTTGCCCAAACCCCCTCCCCCACTCCGGTGTCGGCGACCTACCCCCTCCCTTCCCCATTCCCGATTCCCTCCCCCCGGCGTTGGCGCCGGCCAGAGCAACGGCCTAGGGTGGTTTCGGGGGGTGGGTTTAAGGGTTTGGGGGCGCGTATCCGGGTGGGAAGGGGAGAGGGTCGACTCACGATGGGGGACAGGGAAGGGGGCCATTTCCGATAGGGGAAAGGGGGGGGGGTGGTGTCGGGGTGGGGTGGGGTGGGGGAATTGAGAATGGGGAAAGGGAGGGCTAGGGTGGGGTGTCGAGGGGTGGGGGAAAGGGAGAGGGTGGGGTCGCGGCGCCAACGCCGGGGTCTGCTCTTTGTTACGCCGGCGAAGGGAGGGGTAGGGTCGCCGAAGCCGGAGTGGGAGGTGGTCGCCGGTCGTCGGCCGCTAGCCGGGAAGGGGTTGGCGGTGGGTAGAGGAATGGGAGGAGAGAAAATTGGGGATACTATATATGGACGGAAAACCTAAGCTGCGTTAGGGTTCCATCCATAGTAAGGGTATCTTGAGCCCCAAACACAAACCTCGGGGGTATCTATGGAATTCCCCAAATGTGGGGGATATTTTGGGAATTACGCCAAACCTCAGGGGTAGCTGAGGAAATTTCCCTTTTTTTGAAATAAAAACTACTTCCTCCGTTCTTTTCTATTGCAACAATGAAAACTTTACACTATTCACTAACCACCCTTTAACTATCTATTGTGATTTTTACATAAGAAAAAATATAGTCATGTGGGGTCTAATTAGATTCGTCTCGATATATACTTTCAAAATATCAAATTTGTATAATTTTTATTAAAAAGTAATTAAAGATATTAATAGTTGAAGGTGTGCGTTGGCAAGCGTGAAAAACTCAATTGTTGCAATAGAAAAGAACGGAGAAGTATTAACTTAATCAACCTAAAGCACAAATTAGTTTAAGCTGAATATAATTTTCAAAAAGTATATGTTATATTTACTCTATCCGCTCCATAAAGTTCTTTCCTACTTTCCATTTAAGGGGATTCATAAAGTTTTTCTTATTTCTACTTTATTTCATATTTGGTAAGTTTATAATAATTTAATATATGAATATGGCCCACAAGTTGTCCATAATATGACACTCTCTCTACTAAGTTTATAATTTTATATATGCATATGACATACTCTCTCCTCCTCAAAAAACAATCCTCCAACCCCAGTACAAATACTTTATATGATTCATTAGTTTTGTGTAGGAAACTAGGAATAGTAGATAGGAAGAACATTATGAAATGGAGGGAGTAACAATAACTACAAATCAAACATCATGTACTTTTTAAAAATAAAAGTATAATTTTCAAAGATAATTTTTTTCAAATACGACATTACCACTTATTCAAAATTTCAATCCTATAAATATATTTCTACTACCTTAACTTTCCCGAACTCTATGCAAATCAACAATTTAAAATTCAAAATAATGTTCCAAGTGGTATAACTTCTTGCCATAATATAGAAGGGAGAAGCAGAAAAATGGAAAATATTGGTAATTGATTTGACAGGAAACATTGCAGCAGAAAGTGACACGTGGTATACCTTAAATAGTATATAACCTTACACAAGATAACTTGAAGCATGAAAACCAACATTAGGTGTAATTTTTTTTTTTTGAGGGGAAAAGCAAGCTAGATTAATCCATAGATAGTTTGTCCATCAAAATGTATCTCCCAAACTTGTTCAATCCCAAAAGGGATGAGCTTAGCTAAATTGTGGGCAACTACATTCCCGTCTCGTTTAACATGAGACCAAATAAGAGAAGAAAAGTTCACCACTAGAAGCAAAAATATTATGAAGTACAATATCAAGACCCGAAAGGAAGATAGCTTGCTTGGAGAGACGATTAATCACCATTAGACAGTCCGATTCAAC
The DNA here is from genome assembly GCA_947648045.1 of Beta corolliflora. Taxonomy (NCBI): domain Eukaryota; kingdom Viridiplantae; phylum Streptophyta; class Magnoliopsida; order Caryophyllales; family Amaranthaceae; genus Beta; species Beta corolliflora. The sequence continues at coordinate 174,069 of CANSZD010002938.1, forward strand.
AATCACATTTTGCAATCCATACCTTCTACTTAGGCGAATAGCCATTTCAATACCTTTTGCCTCAGCAATCTTTGCAGTCCAGTAAGCTCGAATGCGACAAGTTGCGGCAAACTTCACCTCCCCATGTGAGTCACGTGCAACAACACCTAGACCCACCCAACCATCAATGGCGAGGGAGGCATCAATGTTCAGTCTCGTCGTTCCAACAGGAGGGGCAATCCATATCCGGGCCTTGGGGGAATCAGACACCACACGAGCTTGGTAAATTCTTGAAGAATAATTGCCATGCTATTCCACAAGTCTTGCAACACGAGCTAGCAACACATGATGGGGGTAGTTGTGTTGTTGAACACTAGGTGATTTCTTTCACCCCACAACACCTAGGCGAGGAAAGCACCCTTGATGAGGACACTTCTTTCAATCGCACGGCAAGCCTGCATAGTGTCACACATGGAAGGGAGAGATGATTGTTGGCGCATAACATCACAGCCACTGTCCAACCACAAGTCACGCACACTTAGACACTCGAAGATGGCATGTTGTTGAGTCTCTACCTCACCACAATCCCATGGGCATAGATTATCATCAATCAAATGGTGATGATGAAGCGAGCTTCGAACCGGAAGAGAAGTAGAACACATACGCCATAGAAAATGGCGTACATTGGGACTTACCTCCAAGCTCCAAATATCGACCCATGCTTGGTGGAAGTTATCAAGATTCCCACCTTTTCCAAGCATATAAGCGGTTTTAACCGAGTAGCACACATTCTTTGTAAAAGCCCAAGTGAGCTCATCACTCATAGGAAGCATGCTAAGAGGGGTTGCAAGGATGCATCGAATATCCCTCTCATTAAAAATAGCTTCCACAATGTCCACTTTCCATTACATTATATCACAATCAATTATATCACTCACCATTTCAAGACCATCAATGCGAGTACTAGTGAGATAGCGCCCCTCTTCATCAACAACCCAAGGATCATCCAAAGCTTAATTTGAGTGACATTGCCTACTCTCCACACCACCCCTTCTTTGATTAGAGCTTTTGAACTCCAAATACTACTCCACAAGTAACTACAAGAAAACCCAAGAGGTGCTTCCAAGAAAGCACGGTTTGGATAATATTTGGCTTTCATAACTCGAGCAAAAAGAGATGATGGCTCACGAACTAACCTCCAAGCTTGACGACCAAACAAAGCATCATTAAAAACTCTAAGATCCTTGAAACCTATTCTTCCCAAACACTTCAAATTACATAATGAGTCCTAATTTTTCCAATGAATCTTAGGCGATTATCTGAACTACCCCACCAAAATCGAGACATAGCCGAGTGAATCTTTTGGATGACCCCGCAGGGATTTTGTAAACACCCATAAGATATGTTAGGATAGCCTGGATCACAGACTTCAGCAATACTTCCTTTCCTGCTCTAGATAGGAGCTTCTCCTTCCAACCCTGGAGTTTCTTCCAAATTCTATCCAAAAGAGAGTCAAAGATTAGTTTCTTTGATCTCCCAGCAATAGAGGGGATACCAAGGTACTTCTCATGCTTCTCCACCTATCTCATGTTTGAGAATATTCGTCAATTCTTCTCTTCTTTCAATGCGACTCCTCTTGCTAAAAGAAACTTCCGACTTTACATAGTTAATTTTACGCCGGGATGTTGATTCATATTGGTTGAGCATGTCAACTATAATGGTGCATTCCTTGGGGGAAGCTCTAGAGTAAAGCTTGTCATCGGCAAAGAAAAGATGAGAAATATTCGTACCCTTCGCGATCGGCTTTAGCACCATGAATCTGCTTTTCCTGCACTTTTCTCTGAATCATCTTTGAGAAAGCATCAGCAATCAATATAAATAAGTACGGAGATAAAGGGTCTCCCTGGCGGAGACCTCGAGCAGGAATAACAGATTCACAAACTCCTCCATGGATAGGGATGGCAATGGATCGGAGATGGGGCGGATGGATCACCGCGACCCAAAACTCCATCCACACCATCCATCACCCGCCAAAAATTTCACCCATATCCGCTCCACCCATCATCTGCGGGTGGGGTGGTTGGGAAACGGGTGATACTAGGAACAAAAACTATTTTTTAGACTTAACAATTTTAAAGAAATTAATATATGAAAAATTAATCATAGTCTCATAGATTAACAATAAAGCGACAAAATATCAATCTTATTACACACCAAAAAGTAATTATAAGTAATTTTTTTATCCCTTAAAAAATTATATTTTTTAATTACGTGAAATGACACGTGGCAGTAAAAAAACAAATTTCTTTTTATATTATATTATAGGAAAAATTGGCGTGAACAGCACCAACTATTGGTTTGGTGCACAAAACAGCACGAACTAAACGAGGTGTGATGCACAACACAAACTTTATGACATAGGTGCGAAAATCAACATACATGACGATATTGGCCTGAGATTCGTTTACCCAAGCCTTAAAGTTTGTGCTGTGGAACCATACCAAAATCATTGTTTATGTTGATCCATGCACTCATGTTATAAAGTTCGTGTTGTACATCACACCTTGTTTAGTTTGTGCTGTTTTGTGCACCAAACCAATAGTTGGTGCTATTCGCACCAATTTTTCCTATATTATATATATATATGGGTGGATGGATATATTAATGGATGGATGGATGGATGGAGTGGGTGATGGGTCCAAAAAATAGCATCCATATCCGACCCGACCCACTACCTGATCCATCCATCACCCGCCCGTCACCCATTTATTCGGGGCGGGTGGGTGGATAATCCACTCACCCATGGATAATTGTCATCTCTATCCATGGATGATGAAGGAATAGGAAATAGATGAAACACAGTCCATGATAAGATTCACCCATCTGCCATCAAATCCCATCGTAAGAAGAAGCTTCCGAAGAAAGCCCCACTCCACTCTATCATAGGCTTTGCTCATGTGCAACTTCATAGTAATAGTTCCTTTACTACTCCGGTTTATGTGTTTCATAGAGTTAAAAACTTCCAAAGCAATGAGAGCATTATCTGTAATCCATCTCCCAGGGACAAATGCACTCTGATTTTCAATAACAATGCTAGGAAGAAACTCTTTTAGTCTGATCACATCAGCCTTTGAAACCAGTTTATAGAGAACATTACACAAAGCAATCGGTCTAAACTCAGCTGCCTTTGTTGGATTTTAACTTTCGGAATCAAAGCAATATTAGTATGATTAACACATCTGGGAGAAAGTGAACCATGCAAAATATTGCTAATAAGTAAAGTCACATCATCACCAACAATATGCCAAAAGCGTTGATGGAAAATGGCATGCATACAATCAGGTCAGGAGCTTTGCAGGGTTGCATTTGTTGTAGAGCAAAGTGGATCTCATCTTTCGTGAAAGGCTTCAAAAGAATTTGATCATCCGTGACAATGGGGTCAATAGAATTCAAAACTTCTTGAAGCTGCAAATCAGATGGGTTAGTAGAGGTAAAAAGAGAATTAAAATAGTCTGTGAAAATATTTTCAATTCTATTTCCATCCTCACACCAATGATCATTGTTATCAAAAAGACCTTTTATATAATTTCTCTTCTTTCTCCGGGAAGTTTTGTGATGAAAATACTTTGTATTTCTATCACCATCACGAACGTCAGCAACTCTAGATCTTAAATACCAGTAAGCTTCGTGTTTTGGAATGCAAATCATCAAGCTTCTTCTCACATTGCACACGAGTAGTACAACTGTCATCCGAAATGGGCTGATTTTGAGCCCTTTCAAGCTCTTTTTCTGCTGCCTCTATTTTCTTGCCCAGCTGACCAAACTTAGCACTGCGCCAACGAACTAAGCACTAGGCCGGGCCACCCCAGTGATTCGGCCCATCAGCGAGTCGCCAGCAGAACCGGCCCAAGCGGACTTCACTGCTTCTTTACAACTTTCGTCCAAAACCCACGAAGTCTCAAAATGAAACCGGAGAAGCTTCCCTTTGGGCCTTACATGTTGACTGGGCCGAACAACAATTGTTGAATGATCTGATTTGTATTTAATTGTGTACTCAACAGTGGAGTTTGGATATAGATCCAACCAAGAGGGGAGCTAACAAAAACAAACCTGTCAAGCCTTTCGCGAATGCAAGTCGAAGGTGAGTTTCCACGCTCCCAAGTATGCCAAACACTAACATTATTAGGTGTAATTAAGTATACAATAAATAGTATTTAAACTCAAACTTATTGAGAAAATTTAAATTTTGCATGCAACTTACACGGGTATAGAGCAATATGTTGAAAATGTAATTTTTCAGCCAATTATAACAAACTTTAACAATCATTATATCAGTAATACTAGTATTATAAATAAAGTCATAAGTCATAATCGTGTAACACAAGTAGTGGTTTTGCGAATGGTGGGTGATAAGTATGTTTCTAATGCACTTTACAGACTCTTTTTAGCTTATTTTGATCGTCTTTCTCCCCTTTTTCCCTCTTTCTTCTCCATTTCCTCTTCCATTTCATTCACTTAATGACTTAATCATAGTGACATTTGCTAGATTTTCGGTCAATTTTACATTTACTTTCACCATGTGTTTGTCGTGTTTTAATTGTAGGTCTGACCATATTTGAGGTTGCAAGCTGGAAGAAACGGCAAAGGGAGCGTGATGAGGGGACCCCAATGAAGATATGGTGCGCCAACGAGAGAAAAAAGAGGAATAGCTTGGCAGACAGATTGGTGCGCCCGCACCTTGCGATGGACTGTACTGCTGAACAAGAGAAGCAGTATGTTTGGTGCGCCCGCACCTTACGATGGACTGTACTGCTGAGCAAGAGAAGCAATATGTTTGGTGCGCCCGCACCTGTTTGTAAGGGCTCCGCTTTTAGAAAAAAAGTTGGACTAAGGGCTCCGTTTTTAAAATAACTGGAATCCTTATTAAATAGCCCTTGGCGTTTTTCCCTCTAGTAATTTGTCGCTAACTTTTTGCTTGTCCGAGTCATATATTTGATTAAATGAAAATTTGACATGCATGTATTGCACCAACTATAACTTAGGTGTAAGGAGCAGCACGAGCTAAACCTTGTAGCTTTCGCACAAACTATAGTAATCAGGGAGAAATTAAAGGAGTTTTTCATTGTTAACTTGAGATTTAAGGTGAACATCTGTTCTTCTTAAAAAAAAAAAGGAAAAAAGGCGATCATATGTAGCCCGATCCAATATAATACAGGTAGGGACGACAATCCAATCCGGATCCGACCCTAGTCTATTCTGATATGAAGGAAAAAGTTCAAGCCAACTCCGATAAAAAAATAATTCGCATTCGACTTCGTTTAAAAAATCTGCCTCCGAGTTGGAGGAGGGTCGGAGTCGGAGTCGGATCCCATAAAAAAGTCCGACATTCGAATCCGACTTCTACTTTAAGGCAATTAATCCTTTTTTTATTTATATTAATGTGTTATGTATAGAGCCGGTAAAAATAAACCCGTACCCGTGGCCCGACCCGAAATACCGACCCGAGACCCGTTTTCCACCCGAAAGTAACGACTCAAAATGGACTCGAAACCCGAAACAACCCGACCCGACCCCGACCCAAGGCCCGGTTTTAACCCGAAAAGTAATGACCCGAAATACACCCGGACCCGACCCAAACCCGACCCGACCCAAACCCGACCTGAAAGTAGACGAACCCGAACATGACCCGAACCTGAAATTACCCGACCCTTTAATTTTTTGAAATGAAACTGTTATTGATACTTTCTTGACTTTATATTCTCTCTTTTGTGTCATATTTGGTGATTTCTCCTATTATTTGGGCAGGTTCCATTTTCTTTTTATGTTATCTAATCATTGGAATCAGGTTCCATCTCATTTTATAACTCTCTCATGTAGAGAATGTGTTGCAGGTGAAAGGAAGCAGTATTCAAGTCCTGCTCAGCAAGCCTTCGCAAATCACAATATCAAATTGAAGCCCACTGCATCAGATGTAACCAATGATTAAAAGCTTCATGACATTTTTGTATTAACAGCACTGCGACTAATTTACTGTCATAGAAGCTAGATAAACAAGAGTGTCGGATGCAATTTTTTTGTAAGATAACCATCTCCACAATAATGTTCATCAAAATTTGAAGTGAGATAACTAAACCAAAGAAAATACAAATAACTTCTAATTAAAACCAAAGTCTAGATATCACATGACACTATTAATCCAAAATATTAAGGTACCTACAATAACAAATGTCTCCAAGACAATGTAACTAATACAAGCACTTGAATTAATAAACGGAAAACAAAAGTAAAAGCAAGTCTTGATTATGATTCATGAATCTTCACTAAAACTAGCTGGATTACCGAGCCATTGGTTTCGTCGAAGTCCAATCCACATCACATCCAACATACTCACTTTCTTCATCAGCTATATAAAATACAATTAAAATCAGTAAAAATGAGAATATTTGGAGTTATAAAACACAATTAAAATCAGTAAAAAAAATTAATCACCTTGGAAGCCGTACAACCAACTCCGACTAGTTATCAAGGCCTCTACGTTTTCAGGAAGATAAGAGTATTAACGATGTGCTTTTTCGTTTCCTCCATGGAGGTAACGAAATTCTGTTTCGTTTCCTCCATGGAGGAAACGAAGATTTGTTTCGTTACCTCCATGGAGGAAACGAAAAAGCATATTGCTACCGTGAGTTGGTGGCGGATTTTTTTTTAAAAAAAACTAACCACATTAAGTTAGGTCTTTGCTGGCGGCGTTGGCGGTTCTTCGTCGGACATTGTGGTCTTTGTGGCGGTGGTGGTCTGCGACAGTGAGGTGGTGCTCCGGTAGTGGTGGTTGTCTGCGGTAGTGGTGGTACCTTCGGTGGTGGTGGTGGTGCGCAAGTGTGGTTCCAGTGATGGTGGTGTGCTCGAGTGTATCTCCGGTGGTGGTGGTGGTGGTGGTGACGCCGGTGGTGGTGGTCGGTGGTGGTAGTGCGGGAGGTGAGAAAGGAGTGATAAAGTAGGACTAGAGTGAGGTTGGATGAGAGGTGAGAGAGTAAGAGTGGGGTGAAAGGGGAGGGGTATGGGGGCATTTAAAGGAAAAATACGGGCGATTTTTTAGTAAATACGGGCGGCGAATAAGAATAGAGAAGAATATTTAGGGAATCCTAATGTACCTTGAATCTCACACATTAGGTTAGGGCCACCCTAGAATGGGCCAAGTAATAAAAAATGACACCAATTTTTGCAGAGAGATAAACCATGTAAGATATGCTTTGTTCCTCTATTTTATACATGTTCTGCTACCATATTTGGTTCGTGATTTTTGGGTTAAAACGGAATCAATTACCGATTCCTTTCCTTTTTGTTTGGTTCAATCCTCATCAATTCATTACCATTCTTGGTGGTAATTGACTCTTCTAATTTGTTACCCTTCCCTCCCCCTCAAGTAACAAAATATTTTATTTGGTGGTAATGGTTACCATTCTATTTCCATTTCATGGCTTGAACCAAATACCTAATAAAGTTAACCATTTTTGTTACCATTCATCTCCACTATTTGTTTCCATTGTCTTTCCATTCCATACCTTGAACCAAACGACCCGTAAACTTCTAGATTAAGCTTTTGATCCTCAAATAACATCTAGAAATATTATCTTATTAGAATAGTCTGGTTGAATAAAAACTCATAATTGTCGCTTTAAACTAGTTGATCACATTGATACCCTAGTCCCTAAGGCCTAATTAAGCAACAAACTAACAACCTTACCTTTCCTTGATGAGATTTTTATGCTAAAGCCATTACGAAGATGATTTTGAAGTTCTAAAGAACAATAATTTCTTATTTGTAGGGCCATCTACTATTCTTTCACGAGATTTGAACCAACCAATGTGATAACAAAGCAAAATTATTGGTGATTATATACTACTTGGGTTAACAAGCTTATCATTTATTATAAACTCGCTTTTAATAGTAATTACATTCTATAAAATGTCCAAACATCAACTTTGAAGAATTTGAGTTGGTCATTCGTACTTTTTCTAAAAGCGAACCTGAAAAGCAATGGCAATCCATGGATGTACTGCTTATAAGAACCACATGCAAAGAGAAATAAGAAATTTTAAATTTGAAGGTCAATATAAGTTCTAAGTAGCTGCCGGGATGCTTCAAAGCATGACACCATATCTTTGTAGATTTTTTTCTTTGTGAGGGGGGGCAATATTATTAAATCTGACCCTACGAGCTTTCACAAATTATTAGAATAGGCGGTCTAATTTTAACATAAATTAGACGAACTCAATAATGAATTTTTCTAACAAGCCCATCCATTTTACTCTAACCCAATACTATCCTAGTCATCCCATCTCTTCTCCTTCCTTTGTTTTCTTGATTCTCGAACTACAAAAGACAATTTCAAAAAATAACTCGGTAGTCTTACCGAACGGATTAAACTAGTCACTAAATGGATTAAACTAGTCACTGAATGGGTTAGAGAATGTCATTAGTGATTAGATTAAACTGGTCACGAAATAGATTAAACGGATCCCTAAATAGATTAAACTAGTCACTTTATTAAAATTGGTGGCATGTTATCTTCTTAATATTGGGCTTGGGTCGTGCCTAATTTTAAACTAAAAGTAGGCGGTCTCTTGCAAGACCAACTGACGAGCTTTTACATTCTTCCTCTGTACTATTTTATCTTTCTCCCTTGAAATTTTGACACTATTCACAATTAGAGAGAATATTCAAATTTTTTCTTAATATATAAGGAAAAACTTAGTCATTCTATATAAGAGTCTAGACAATCTTCTTCATTGGAGACAAAAAATTCTCCTCCTAAAATATTAAACATTGTTACTTATTCCTCTAATCTTCTGGACATTGTTCTTGGTGCTATCAAATTGTTCTTTTGTACTGCACTGGAGAGACAGTTGTCATGTATCCCTTGGAAGTCATTTGCCAAGAATCCGTGAGTATGTAGCGGGGCAAATTCAACTATAGTGCAGTATTGTTTATTCACATCATGACTTTTCAGCTAAGTCATTGTTCCAATTGTTCTACTAGTTTTAGTTCCTACAAAGAATGCATAGCTCAACTCGTCTACTCAAGGCTCAAGCTAGGCCACAATAGAATGCGTAAACCTTTATAGAGAATCTAATTGCATATATGACTAGAGTATATTTTTTCTTATATATTGCAACTTGCAAGTATGTGAAACAATCCAAAAAAGTACTCCCTCTATATAGTGGATGCATACAATTCAAATAAGGGCATGTTCTCTTCGGCATAAAACAACTGAACTGAACTGAACTGAATTGAAATTGTAACAGCCCTCCCCAAATAGCAGCTTAATTACGACCAACTATAATTAATTAAAGAGCTAAGCTGCTAATTAGAGATGCTGTTACACTTGGTATCAGAGCAAACGATTCCAAAACTTTAAAAACTAAGTATTTTGGATTTCAAAATTAATGAATAATGATATACTTCCTCCGTTTCTTTTTACTTGCATCACTTTCCTTTTAGGGAAATGTCACAATACTTGCAACCAAGTCTAAAATGGAAACTATTATATACTTTAGATGCCACATTACCCTTACTTAGTTAACTAATTCTAACATTTAATCATCCCTAATCCCATCCCCATATCGGTTTTCACTCTCTCTCCTAACCCCCCCCCTCTAAACCCCCGCCAACTCCCAACCCCAACTCCGAACCCCCACCATCACCACCACTCACGCACAACTCCTCACCAACACCTCCACCACCACGGTTTTCCAAGCAACTTCCTCCGCCATTTTTCCGGCCCCCTATTTTCCGACGAGTTCCTTCATCTTCTCCACTCTCTTTCCTTCATTTTAATGGCCCTTTCTTTACACTCTTCTACGACGGTTGTCATAGCGGAAATGGACCATGCAATTTCCAGATCTGGAACGTGAATGGTCGAGTTCGGTCATTTCACGGCCCTAGATTGCGAAAATAGAGGTTGTGACTTGTGATAGTGGTGGTGTTATGATGAAAGAGAAAATTTTCGACTGGTTGGGTTGCGTTGGTGGTGCGGCTAGTGATCTCGTGACGGTGGTGCGGCTAGTGATCTCGTGACGGTGGTGCCACTTGTTGGCTCGAGATGGTGGTGACGCCTGGAATGGCATGTGCCGGTCTTGGGTCGTGACGGAGTGGCGGTGGTGGTGATGTGGCTGGGCATTGTTGGTGGTGGTACGGCTGGGAGGTGGTGATGGTAGTATTACAGGGAAGAGGAAAGGTTGATGGGAGGGGACAATTAGTTTTGTTAATTATTGTATTTGATAGATTAGATTTGTTGATTATATGGGACAAATGTCATTTTCAATACTCTCTCTCTTGTTTCTTAAATACCGTGCAAACCTCTTGGTTGCAAGTATAAAGAAACGGAGGAAGTATATATTTATAAGTATATTTTTCGAAAATAATAATAAATAATTACATATGTGATGATGTGAATATGTGTTTATGTGCATGGAATTTATGTGCATAGATTATGTATGTGATGATTATATAAACATTAGAAATTCTGTGTAGATGGCTTCAAGTAGATCCAGTGAGAGTGTGAATCAGAATGTACCCTATCTGAGGGAACCCGACACCTATGCCCCGGTTGGGAAATGGTGGGATGATGCAATTGATCATGCTAATGAGGTGTTAGGGCACATTCAGGAGTGGAATGAGGTTATGGGGCCTGCTAGTAATAATCATTATTGGCGGGCAGGAATCCAGGCGTACGCTATAATAAAGACCTTACCGACTTGCGAGCCATGGGCTAGTTTTCGAAGAACCTATTGGAGTATGTTGAAGTTGTATGTGGCTACGGGAGCAATTCAAGGGTATGGGGTGACCATGGAGAATATAGACAAGAGTCTGATAAGATGGGAAGGCACAGTAGAGGAGGTTAGGCATGAAATGGACATCACTCTTGCATGCCAAAACCAGGGGCAGATTTACCCAAATGACCCTCATTGGAGGGAAATGTATGACCGATTAGCCCATAGGGAGGAGGAACGGGCGGCCAGAATGTATGGAGGTAGGTACGAGTCGTCCAGTGGAACTAAGAGTCGTTCTAGTTCGAGAACCCCAACAGTACCAAGTTCAAGTACTACTTACACGACCCAATCAAGTACTACTTACGGATCCGAGGAAGGATGTAAGACTTGTGGCCCTAATTACGTTCCCGAGACTCCGCCAATTAGTAGTGACGATAGTGGCTACTACTATGACCCGTGCAGGTTGGATTAAGTTAGGGAAGTGAAGTCAAGGAGTGGGGATAAGCAGGAAGAAACTGGCTATCATATGTTTTTCTTTATGTAATGTTAAGTCTTTGTATAATAAGAACCAGCATGTTTGAGTGGAGTATGTAAAATAAATAATGAGACAAGTTGCTATAAGGACTAACATGTTGTATGAAGCATGTAAGATAAATAATAAAAGAAGTTGCTACGCTATTATGGAATATATGCATGTAATATGAGTACAATGTTATGTTTGTGAAATGGAGATATGTATGAAATAAGCATGGGAAGTTGAAATCAATGTAATAAGTGCAATTATGAAGAGAAGTATGTGTGGAATTCCAACTGAACATTGCAATTGAATATGTAGGTAAATGGCCAGTGTAGGAGGCACATCTCAATCGATGGATGCTGAGAATAGCACAGATAAGCAGTTACAGGAAATGAAGGAAATGAATGCTCGACTGTTAGAAATACTTGAAAAACAGAATCAAAACAAGAATGATGATGAGGGGAAATTTTATAAGCGCTTAGCAGCTCATAAGCCACGCACTTATGACGGTGAAGCTGATCCCGTCAAATTTGAGGACTGGATTACATACATGAGCAAGTTACTTGATGTGGTCAATTGCCCTGAGACCATGAAGGTTAAAATGGCTACCTTCTACCTGGAAGGACCAGCTGATATATGGTGGAACACCACCAAGGGAGTAACTCAGCAGCCGAAGTTTACTTGGGCGGAGTTTGTGGAGAAGATGAAGGATAAGTTCTTCCCTCCGGCATTGCGGAGAATGAAGGAGAAGGAGTTCTTATTCCTGAAGCAGGCTAAGATGTCGTGTTGGAGTACGCAAAGCAAAGTTTCGAACTGGCCCCGATTTGCGCCGATTTTGTGGGCAATGAAAGAGTAATTAAGATGATGCGGTTCTTTGAAGGCCCTGAATTTGAAGTACCGGAGCTTAATCGGGGACGTATACAACTTTTGAAGAACTATATAATCGCGCTCTAGAATAGGAGCGAATAGAGATGAAGGATGAGGAGTTTAGGAAGAAAAGGAATGGAGGAAAATTTAAGGAGGGAGGATTCAAGAAACCAAGAGAGAGATGGCGGCCCATTTCGGTTCAAAGGGCAAGTTGGGAATAGTAAGGGTGGAAAAACGAGTGGAGGTGCAATCGTTGCGGAAGGAACCATTATGGCAAGAATTGTTCGGGGCATATGGTGTGTTTTAAGTGCAAGAATGTTGGACACCGAATTAGTGAGTGTCCCTCATGGAAAGAAATGGGAAGGCCGGGAGGAAATAATAAGCCGGGGAATATGTTGATGTTGACCATTGGAGAAGGAAGCTCGAGTAGAGGTAGGACCGGGAAGGGAGTTCAGCTTTGTCGGTGGGAAAGCACCGGGAAAGCCGTTATTTGTTAAGACAGTAAACGAAGGAGGTACCTGAGTCGCATGAGATACCGAGGTAATGTGATTTCGGGGAAGTTTCTTGTATGTAACTCGGTGGCCAATGTGTTATTTGATTCGGGAGCCTCGCATTCATTTATTTCGAATACGTTTGTTGGCAACTTTGCTATATAAACCCCGTGTTCAACCCTTAAATATGACTATCCGTATGCCTAATGGGGAGTCAACTTGTTGTAAATGGATATTTAGAGATTGTGAAATTAAGATAGCGGGGGTCGAAGCTGGGTAGATTTGATACCCTTTGACTGGAATATTATGATGTGATTTTGGGAATGAATTGGTTGAGTCGGAATAGGGCGGTGATAGAATGTTACGCTAGAACCGTTAGGTTGAGGTCCCGTGTGGAGCTAATATTTTATATCGGGGAGGAGATAGCGAGCACGGAAAAGGAGGATAATGCAATAACCGAGATTGATACGTAAGAAGTACCTGAGGGTGTTGGTTATCTGAATCAGATGGCAGAGGGTTCAAAGGAAGGAAGCAAGATTGAAGGGATTCTGGTGGTGAAGGAATTTTCGGATGTATTTCTAGAAGATTTATCGGGATTGCCACCGCATCGGGTTGTCGATTTTCATATAGATTTGGTGCCAGGGGCTACGCCGATATCCAGAGCTCCTTATAGAATGGCTCCGGTAGAAATGGCAGAGTTGAAAAAGCAGTTAGAAGAGTTGTTGCAAAAAGGTTATATCCGACCTAGTGTATCTCCATGGGGTGCACCGGTGTTGTTTGTGAAGAAAAAGGATGGTACGATGAGATTGTGTATAGATTATCGGGAAATCAATAAAATCACAATCAGAAATAGATATTTGTTACCCCGAATAGACGATTTGTTCGATCAGTTAAAGGGGCCCGGGGTATTTTCAAAGATAGATCTAAGATCTGGGTATCACCAGATGCGCATAGTTGAAGAAGACATTTCGAAAACGGCGTTCCGAACAAGATATGGTCATTATGAGTTCGTGGTGATGCCGTTCGGGCTCACCAATGCACCAACAGCATTTATGGATTTAATGCAGAGATACTTTAAGCCTTTGCTCGATCGGTTCGTGGTAATCTTTATAGACGACATATTGGTGTACTCCAAAGATCGCAAAGAGCATGAAGAACACTTAAGAGAGGTGTTAGGAATATTACGAAGAGAGAAACTCTACGCAAAGTTGAGTAAGTGTGAATTCTGGTTGGACAAAGTAATGTTTCTAGGGCATGTTGTAACCAAGGAGGGTATAGCAGTGGATCCTGAGAAGATCAAAGCGGTAAAAGAATGGCCTGCACCCACCAATGTTGGGGAAGTCAGGAGTTTCCTTGGGCTTCTTTGGTTATTATCGGAGGTTCGTGGAGAATTTCTCGCGGATAGCTCTACCAATTACGAATTTAATCAAGAAGAGTACAAGATTTCAGTGGTCGGAGAAATGCGAGAGGGCCTTTCAGGAATTAAAGAAGAGATTAACTAGCGCTCCAGTCTTAGCTCTACCTTCGGGAACAGAAGGGTTTGAGGTCTATAGTGATGCCTCCCAGGAAGGGTTAGGGTGTGTCCTAATGCAGAACCAGCGAGTTATAGCCTACGCTTCAAGGCAACTGAAACCGCATGAGAAAAACTACCCTGTGCATGATCTAGAGTTGGCAGCAGTCATCTTTGCATTGAAATTGTGGAGACATTATCTGTACGGAGTCGCTTGCAAGGTTTACACTGATCACAAAAGCCTTAAATACATCTTCACCCAGAAGGAAATGAACATGAGGCAACGGAGATGGTTGGAGTTACTTAAGGATTATGATATAGATATTCAATATCATCCAGGGAAAGCAAATAAAGTAGCGGATGCTCTGAGTAGAAGGCCTCGTCGGGAGATAAATTCACTGATATCGGTGCCAGAAGAGCTATATAAAGAACTGGTGCAGTTGGATTTACGAGTGACTGCAAAAGACGGATTACAGGGAGAATTAAATGCCATTGTGATTCAACCGTCTCTTCTTGAGGAAATTCGGGGGAAGCAGGAAAAGGATGACTTTATCAAGGAGTTGAAGTCGAAGATAGAAAGGAATGAGACCAAAGACTTCCAATTATATGCTGATGGGAGCGTACGGATAAATGGAAGATGGTGTATTCCTAATGACAAGGAATTAAGGAATAAGATTCTGAAAGAAGCGCATAGCAGTGCTTATTCAGTTCATCCAGGTAGAGATAAGATGATTCAGGATGTAAAGAAATATTTCTGGTGGAAAGGGTTAAAGCGAGACCTCTCGCAATTTGTGGCAAGATGTTTGATTTGCCAAAAGGGAAAATTTGAGCGGAAAAAGATGTCGGGATTGCTACTGGCCATTGCCGGTGCAGTGGAAATGGGATTCCATCTCTATGGATTTTGTAACAGGATTACCCAAATCAAGAAGGGGAAATGACTCTATATGGGTTGTGGTTGACAGACTGACAAAGACGGCCCGATTTATTTCCATGGGAGTAACTTGGAGCAAGAAGCAGTTAGCTGATGCATATATCAGGGAAATTGTTCGATTGCACGGTGTTCCAACCACTATTATCTCTGACCGGGATACTCGATTTCTGTCACATTTTTGGGAAAAATTTCAGGAAGCTTTGGGGTCGACTCAGAAATTTAGTACAGCATTCCATCCAGCAACGGATGGGCAAACCGAGCGAGTAATCCAGATACTAGAAGACATGCTACGAGCTTGCGTATTGGAATTTAAAGGCTCTTGGGAAGACAAATTAGCGTTAGTGGAATTTTCCTATAATAACAGTCATCAATCTAGCATCGGTATGGCTCCATACGAGGCTTTGTACGGGCGTAAATGTCGAACGCCTATTTGTTAGGATGATGTGAGTCCTGGTATACTAGTTGGACCTGAGTTAATACAAGATACAATGGAGCAAGTTCGGATAATTCAGGAGAAAATGAAAGTCGCGCAAGATCGCCAAAAGAAGTATGCTGACTTACGAAGGATTAAGCTGGAATTTGAAGAGGGAGATAAGGTGTTTCTTCGTGTTTCACCTACCAAGGGAGTGAAAAGGTTTGGGCTGCGAGGGAAATTGAGTCCTAAGTTTATAGGACCATTTGAAGTTTTGCGAAGAGTTGGTGAAGTAGCATATGAACTAGCCTTGCCAGTAGAATTGTCCAAAGTTCACAACGTCTTCCATGTCTCTCAACTACGAAAATATATACATGATCCTTCGCATGTGTTATCATATGAGCCATTGCAAATAGATGAGTCATGATGTTATGAGGAGAGACCTATAAGGATCTTGGACAGACGAGAAAAAGTGTTACGGAACCAGACAATACCTTTGGTTAAAGTACTCTGGACCAATCATGGAACAGAAGAAGCAACTTGGGAAAAAGAAGTGGATATGCGAGAAAGATACCCCCAATTATTCCAAGGTATGTTATAAGTTTCGGGACGAAACTACTTTAAGGGTGGTAGAGTGTAATAGCCTGAATTATTAAGCTAAGATTAGAATCGATAATCCACAATTATTGGGCTAACGATGATAAATTAAGCTGTAGCCGTTACATTTTGAAATCTTAAAATTTAAATGATTGTTATGAATTTTGTTGCCAATGTAGATATTATGTGTTATTAGCTAACTAATAACATGAGCTATGTGATAATTGAGTAATTTATGAATTATGTTAAAAATGTTGAGTATCGTCTTAGAGTTATGGGATTTGTATTAGTTATTGATATCGTTTTGTTACTTGAGGAAGTGAGATTAAGGATTGATTAGGTCAACATACTTCTATTAAGATATATAATATACTTTGGAGAAATTTAGTTAAGAATAATTAAGGATTAAGAGGGAATTGAGAAGAGTATCCAAGTTAAAAGCCTTGGAAATTCTAGTTAATACATAAGCATGGGAAATGACGATTCTACCCCTAATATTAAACCAAAAATTTCAATTTTGCCCTTACCCATTCTCTATATATATGAGAGGAAGGTCCTCATTCATTTTCACCAGAATCATTTCACAAGAAACACACAAAACACACATCTCTCTCCTTCCCCTTTCTCACGCCATTCTGGCGAAGCAGCAGGTCTGCTTTTGGCAGCTTGCTTCTCTTGGCTCCTTGCTCTGAAACGTGCATGCAAACACTTCCCTAGGTTCATCAAGGTGTCCTCCATACTGGGCAGGTGTTAGTTTTGAAGTCCCATTCCTGTAACCCTAAGAAAAACCAAGGAAGGTGAGTTATGGCTGAATTTAAGCATGCATGAGGTATATTAGTTTAAAACTTGATTTCTTTTGGGTTAATTACTAACTTTAAGGTGATGAATGTTTTGCCTAAGGTACTAAGAGGGTGCTGGAGAGGTGGTAAAAGTTACTAAGTGAGATTTGATTTCCTAGACGCCAAGTTAAGGTACACAAGAACCACCCTTTGAAGCTTTACTTTCTTAATTGTTGGCATAACACTTGTTTATGGAATTTATGAAAGCTACGAATATGTTTTGTGTGGAAAACCTACAGTTTTGTTAAGAAGTTATAAGTAGTTGATTTCAATGTGTTAATTACGATTCGTGGTTGATGATTTTCGAATTAGAAATCGTTGCATGTCAAGTTCCTC
Source organism: Beta corolliflora (assembly GCA_947648045.1). NCBI lineage: Eukaryota > Viridiplantae > Streptophyta > Magnoliopsida > Caryophyllales > Amaranthaceae > Beta > Beta corolliflora. The sequence goes on from CANSZD010002938.1 coordinate 191,318, forward strand.
TAAAACCGATCAAACCATGCTTCTACTTCGATTGAGCTTTGTTTAGATGCCTTCATTGTTGCTGCCCTTTTATGGTAAACTACTGTAAAGTACTTATATTGTTTGTTGATCAACCTTGTATCACATCTTCCTCTTATATTAAGTACAACCTCTGTTTGAGAAGTAAACAACACCTAAAAACTCGACTTTTCGCTTAATTACTTTCTGAACTTGTAAACCCTTGTGCCTTTGATCCTTTCAATGTTTTTTTCATGATGAATTCCTACTGCCTCTATATATATTATGTGTGAAACCTAAACTTTGGCTAAACCCAAGAAGTACAAGCGATCATTACATAAGACCATTGTTCATTAACACCAAACCCAGAACCATCTAAATTGATCTATGTTCTCTTTGTGGGAAGTAATCTTCTATATGTTAAGTGCACTCTTTGAACCCTTCACCTACTGCCATATTTTGATAATCCTGCCTTTAATCATATTTATTAATCATAGCACTCTTTCGAAACATGGTTGTTAAGTCACCTTTCCAAATTTAGTGGAACTTGACATAGCAAACTTGTTTTACGAAACTTGTTTTGATAAATTAAGATAGTTATGAAGTTGGTTCCATCAAGTATTGAGACTAAAGTTTTGTATATTTAAGTATAAGTTTTGCAATTATTAAAAGTCTAGTTTTAGAAGGGAAGTAGCTGCGTAAGCAGTGATGAACAACACTCACAGAGCGGGTTTGCTCTTTAAGTATTTGGAGCGGGTATTGCTCCATTATGAAGGGTCATGACCTAGAAAGTCTTGCAAGCAGGAAATAAAAAAGGTAGGGAGACGTCCCTCAAAAGTTTGGAGAATCGGCTTTGCCCTCCATTCGTGTTCCTTCCCAGAGAAAGAAATATTTTGATTTGTATACAAATGTTTAAGTAATCGTTGGAAAGAGTATAATGTTGCTTATGGAGAGTCACTTGATATGTTCATGATGTTGTTATTATTTTTACATTAGTAAAAAGGAACTTTGCAATTAAGCGAATAAAAGTGTTTGAAACAATAGTTATGTTATTACTTCAAAATGAAGTATACTTTCGACCACCTTACTATTTTGCAAGCGGTGGGACTTGTGTACCGGCGTAAGCCGATTGTTTTGTTCTCTTGAACCTGTCCTGGTGGGGGCAGATTCAGCTATTTTGCAGGACTAAACTGAAGGTTAAAGATTATCTTAATTCTGAAATGTTCGTGTTATGTGAACAGCCGCTGCGTTGTGTTTTCTGTATTATAACGACTATGTTATGTAACTATATTTTGAACTCGGTTATCTAAATACTTAGACTCACTAGTAGAATAATTGTTTATTGCTGCGGTCATTAAGTGGCCTATTGCGGCGGTTTTTGGCTTGCAAAGAATAAAGGGCGCAAACAATAGGTAATTAATATATTGCTTGCGGTTTTAAACTGCGGCAATATTTGAACATATTCTTTGCGGTTTCTAGCCAAAACCGCAAAGCAATATATTTATTTTTTATTAAAAACGTACAACGTATTGCTGCGGTTTTGGCTATAAACCGCAGCAATAGCTTGGCCTATTGCTGCGGTTATTGCCCAAAACCGCAAAGAATAGGTCCTGTACGAGTAAAAAATTTTTTTTTTTTTTTTTTTGGAATTTCGCAATTAAATTTGAAAGATTAAAACCATGCAACTAACCCATCTACTATCTACCAAATTCGCAGACAAACCAAAGATTAAATAACATGAATTTCACTAATATATAAAGCTAAAAAAACTAATTACATAAATAATACAAAAGATCAAAAAGTAAAATGAAAAAGCAAAAATAACAAAACAACTATTACAACTTAATGAATAATTACAAAAATTATAATAAAAACAAAAAATAAGAAACTGATCTAAAAAAACGAAAAAAATCAAAAAAAATCCTAAAACAAAAAAATCTAAAAACAGATCTAAAAAAACGGAAAAATTCAAAAAAAAAAATCCTAAAACAAAAAATCACAAACAGATTTAAAAAACGAAAAAAAAAAGAACCTTTGAAAATGCCTAGACGAATTCTGTTCTTGACCGATTTGAATTACTTTTATTGCTGTTGTACAAAGGTAAAGACCACCTAGACGAATTCTTATTTCTCCCGTAACACCGCCAGTAGAGTATGAATAGAGCCACCATCACACAAAGGGGAATCGCCCACCTGGGTTAACAAAAAAGACCAAATGAGAACGAGAACTCCACATCTGATATGATAGTACATATGATAACTTTGTGCACATCTATTATCGATTTTTGCTTGCAGTATTCAGTGTTTTTTTGTTTTTGAAAACTAAATAAAAAATTACGGAAAGCAGAAAAGGCGATTTTCAATTTTTGTTCAATCCTCAAAATAAACATGATTGGTACAAGTATAAGTAGATTGAGTTAATATTTAATCTTATATCAGACTTTTACAATCTTGAAACCAAAAAGTGGAACCTGACTTTGAAACTTTTGGTTTGATGAAAATGCGATTAAGGAAAAAATGAATTGAAAGAGAGGAGAGAGAAAGAGAAAATACCAGATCTGAAAATGCGATTAAGCAAAAGCAACGAACCTTTGAAAATGCCGGTTGCGGTTTGCTTGTGTAGCAACGACGCAGATGATGAAGATGAAGAACCGATTTGAAAATCGAACGACGAAGGACGCGAGCCACTAGCGACGAAGGACGGCGAGCCACGAGCAAAGGCGAGCCACGAGCAACGAACCGCAGCGACGAAGAGGGAAGTCCGGCTAAGTCCGGCGAAGTCCTAATTGGGCCGAATGAGAGAAGAGAGAGAGGAGAGAGGAGAGAGGAGAGAGAGAATAGTAAAACGGCTGATGAGTTAAAAGAAAAGAGGAACAAAACCCTAATTGGGCCGCACAATTTTATTTTATACTTAAAACGACCTATTCTTAGGTTTTTAGTAGGAACCGCAAACAATAGGTTCAAATTTTAATATAAAAAAAGTAATATTTTAATATCTAGCGCGGACATATTGCTTGCGGTTTTCGGTAAGAACCGCAAAGCAATATATTAAAATATTATTATTTTAATATATTCTTGCGGTTTTGCCACAAACCGCAAAGCAATATGTCTGGTCAAAAAGTCAACTTTTTTTCAAAAAATTTCCGTTGAAACCATATTGCTGCGGTTTTTGGCCGAAACCGCAGCAATATGTTTATTTTATATTTTACTTTTTCTTTCTACGTGATATATTGTTGCGTATGGGTAAAACCGCAGCAATACTACCGCAGCAATAAGCAATTATTCTACTAGTGACTATGATGTAATAATTAAATAATTTAGGTTGTTTTCATGATATGCTTAGATACTTCCAGATTCCCTAACCTCCCAAGGGCAAGGTGGGTTAGGAATCTGCACTAACAGCATCTCTAATTAGCAGCTTAGCTCTTTAATTAATTATAGTTGGTCGTAATTAAGCTGCTATTTGGGGAGGGCTGTTACAGAAATGAACTGAATTAAATTATAACTAATTAATAGTAATGATAATAATTTAGGAACTGAATTGAACTAAACTGAACTGAACTGAATTGAACTGAACTGAAAATAAGCTTGGCAGCACAGACCCTAAGGGGATGCATGAAACAACATAATGGCTATAGTAGTGGATATCTAATGCGTAAACTTTTCATATGGATCGCAAGTATGTAAAAAAATCCAAATAAGGGGATGCATGAAATAATAGAATGACTATATAAAAGAATACAGACTAGTTTTATATCCTTATAAAATGAATATTAATAAGTTCCAATAAGTTCAATTTAGTTCAAACTAGTTGTAAATGCACGCTATGCGTGCATCAACAACCTTATGTAGCTATATATACGAATGAACATGTTTTTTAAATCTAAAATTATTTTGGTAGCGATGTAAATTATTGAGGTTCTTTTGTAGATGTTATTATCTTTTTAAATTGAATGTGACCGATTTTTAACTGTTCAATACCGTAAATGAAAATTTTGGTCGATGATTCAATAATTCCTTGCCAACGCCTTTAGTATAGTTCTTTAACGATTGTAAATGTTAATAAACCATATTGTTTGAACTTTGTAAATACGAAGTATCATGTTGTCATGATATATCGCTAACTTTTTTTATTGAAGATTCTAATTAATTTCGTGAATTGATTGTGTCAATCTAATTTGTCAAGTTATTAATGGTGATTGCATATTCCATTTTTGACTTATTCCATATGGCAAGTTGCATTGATTCTCATTTTTAAATTTTTTATAAAAAGAAAACGTTGTTTTAAATTATTAGAGGGTATTCTAGTCATTTCAAAGGGGACACCACAGCTCCTCCTTTGGCTTATATAATAAAGATAAGAGAAATTTTAGGGGAAGAGAATGCTTCCTTAATCGAATATATTTCATCTTAACTAAATAGAATCAAATTAAAGCAATTGATTTTCGAGATCTAGATTCCATCTCAAAAAAGCTAGTAATCTAATTACTAATATACTGATAAGCATTCGAGTAAACTTTTATCAAAAAGCATCTATTTCCTTTTTTATTTACCTTTATTAATAATAAAAAAAAAATCTATTGGGGAAGATGTAAAAAATGTCGTGAGAAGGGATCTTAAATTGTAGATACGTATGTAAATTTTCCATAAGAAGTTGCACCATGTAAGCCGTAAGGTCTCTTTTCAACATAGGGAGGCAAATTTCAGAGAAAGAATTATATGTATTATACTACTGATTGAGGGCCATTTATTTGTGTCATGTGAAAAATACCCCCTCCGTTATTTGTATTTAGCTTAAACATTAGTTCTTATATACTTTATTTGATTTCACAAATTTTGCATTATTTCCCAAACTAATATTATAAAAACATTACCACAAAGAATTCCGTTAGATCATTCTAAGTGGTCGTTTGGTATGCGGGGAAAAAACACGAGGCAATGGAAATTCCCATTGAATTTCTAAATTGGTCGATTGTTTGGTTAGTAGGAAGTAAGAAAAATGGGGAATTCAAAATTCCTGAGAATTTGTAATACCCACAAAACGTGGGAATTTATTGACCCACTCCCCCCTTGGTCATTCAAAATTCCTGGGAATTTCAAATTACTTGATGTCAACCAAACAATTTTAGGAAATTCCTAGGAATTACATGAGGGAATTAACTTCCCACGTATTGTAACTTTCCACATGAATTAAATTCCTGTATATACCAAACGACCACTAAATATATTTGTAAGATACGTATGAACTTCTTATACTAATATATTAATAGTCAAAATGCTAATAGGTAGGAGACCATAAAATTGATTGACAAGTATTTCAACTTTTTCTTAAAAACATATGGAGTATAAATATAAGTTATGATTAATGTCTGAAGAAGATATGGAGACAAACGAATATAAGGGTGGTATACTGGTATGTTGAAGAATGTGATATATTGTGCCTTCTTTTACTACTCAGCATCTAAACTTTTTGGCTCTTGGAAGTCAAATTTTCTTTTAGAGGTGTCTGAACATGTACAAGTGGATTAGACTTGGCCACTTGGGGATGAATTCATGGTTTTTCATTACTACTCCCTCCGTCCCATAATATAGTGCTTATTTCTCATTTTTTACGAGAATTAAGGAAAGTGAAACATGAATGATAAACAATTAATGTTGTGGGAAAAAAAAACCGATTTTAGGAGAGAGAATGGTGTATAATGGGTGAAAGAAAGCATTAAATATATTGACTAATTCAACCCTTTGGTTCATTAAACAAAGTAAAAAACTATTTCCAGGAGCAAATAAATGATGGTTGCATGGTTTTTTAGGCAAATCAATGGGAATTGTGGAATTAAAATATAGAAACAAGAACAACATTTTGGGACACCCAAAATGGAATGCAAGCACTATATTATGGGACGGAGGGAGTACTATTTTAGCTTAGAGTTGTTATATGCTTAACAACTACTATTATCTCTAAGAAACACATATTCTTTCTATAACTTTTAGGTAGAAACACATATTTTTCTTGAAAGGCAATTAGTCAAATGCTCTTTCAAAAAAAAAAAAAAAAATTAGTCAAATGCGTCTTGAAAAGGACAAATTGCCGCGTCGGTAAGAAGTATATAAGAACAAAATGACAAACTTTTTCCAAATAATGAATGTTACGTTTATATTTAATACTAATCAATAAATGACAATCGCCCTAGGTGTTGCTGCCGATGGAGTAGCGAGAAAAGAAGAGAGAAACGATAGGGGAGGAAAGAATAGCAATTTACGGTGACTCAATTATTAGTGATTAAACCCCATTTATGGTAAAATGGTAGTATATTGAAACAAATTTGTTATATAAGATAGTTTTCAGAAAGAAAATTTTTAAAAGGTAGTTTTTTGAAAAAAAATTGATTATAAAAGGTAGTTTTATGAAATTTTCCCGAAAAAAAAGGGAAATTCCATATGGTACCATCATACTTTGGGCTTTTCCATTTGGTACCCAAATTCTTTTTTAATTCTATATGGTACCACTGTAGTTTGGACTTATTCTCTACCGTAACATTATGTTAAACAAAACCTTAGTTTTGGGTCAAATATGATAAGTAATTTGCCTTGTTTACGTGCCTTGTGCATCGTAAATGGTTCAACTAAGGTTTGGGAGTCATTTTGGCTTTTATGGGTCAAAATTGGAGAAAAACGACTAGAACCTCGTTTTACGTATCAAGAAATGCCTACTTGTATTTTTTACCAAATTGGACCTTAAATTTGGTCGTTAATGAAAAAAATGACTCCTAAAACCTTAATTACGCAAAATTAGACAAATCCCTAGCGCTATTTAACCCCCAAATTAACGTTTTCTTTAACATAATGTTATGGTAGAGAATAAGTTCAAACTACAGTGGTACCATATAGAATACAAAAAAAATTTGGGTACCAAATGGAAAAGTCGAAAGTACAGTGGTACCAAGTGGAATTTCCCTAGAAAAAATTACAATGTCTTAGCTCGCACCACACTATTAATTAATGGCGTGACACATATAAACTAAAATACTAGTAATAATAATATGATGAATAACCTCTTATAATTTCATGATTAACTATTTAAGTAGTGAACCGCTTGATAATGTGATGATTAGTTATCCTAATAAGTCAATCCCTGAACAATTTATATAATTTAAGTACCCCCCAAATAGTATGATAGGTCAATTCTTCATAATGTATTGAGTGACCCCCAAATGATAAGGGTAAGTAACCCCTAAATAATGTGATAATAAGTAATCCCCAGATAAAACATTAGAGTAAGTAATCTTAAACTAATATAAGATATATCCCCTAAGTAAAATTAAAAAGGTAAGCAATCCTTAAAAATAATGAGATATATTTATAAGACCTTATCATCCGTTTGTAGACATATTCTTTCATTCTCTTGATAATACTCCCTTTAATTTGTAAAGAATGATGCACATGATACACATGATACACATAATATATAATGATGCACATGATACACATGATACACATAATATACAAAATATCATAAGGTCTTATAAATATATCTCATTAAATGATTTACACAAATATCATAAGGTCTTATAATTATATCTCATTAAAAAATTTACACAAATATCATAAGGTCTTATAATTATATATCATTAAAAGATTTACACAAGTAGTTAGATACCTGACCTTTTATGATAATAACAAGAGACTATTATAGACATAAACTCTTACTCTAATTCCATGTAGAAAGTTAAGCTATTTTTTTCATCCCCAAACTTTTAAGGGTTTATTTTTCAAAATATCATGCAATTACTTATTATGTCATTACATCAATTTTTCAATTTGTTCTCACTAGACAAAAAATTACGAAAGGTAACAACCCGTGGCATCGCTCGGGACACTCACTAGTTAAAGACTAATCCGTTGATCCAACGAACGTTATCTTATAGTTCCTTTTATGAAAATAAATGTAATTAACAAACGATAATATGACTTCAAAAATCTGTAAACCAATTGGATCCACGCATGAGAGTTATAATTTCAACACAACAACAAATCCATAAGGCCATAAACAATTTTTAGAATTTTGTCCATAAATAATGTCAAAAAGAGTATTAATTCCTCCTATGCGCTGAATTTGAAATTAATTCCATGAATATCGTCCACATAGGACAGCATGTGAGAAATTTTATTTTCGGCAAAGCAAACCGCTACCCAGAGTAGCGATTAACTTTAAGTTAAGCCGCTACTGTTGGTAGCGGTTTACGAGGTAAAACCGCTACTCTAAGTAGCGGTTTATATGCGTGTCTTATAGCTTGTCTTAGGGACACAATATAACCGCTATTTGAAGTAGCGGTCAACTTCGCATTATTGGTATTAACCTACTTGAAGTAGCGGTTTTATTAAAAAACCCAAATTCGGCATGCAATCTCACGTGGACGGTATCCTGGAATTAATTTCAAGTCATTACGATGTAGGAGGAATTAATACTCCTTCGACAGTATTCATGGAAAAAATTCACAATTTTTATGATGCAATACATTGCATCGCCCGAACCCAAAAGATAGTTATGAATTTCACGTGGTGGATATTTATTAGTTGTGCCATGTAGGCATAGTAAATATAATTAAGGTGGAACATATTCTAGAATAAAAAAAGGAGTTTTACTTTTACTAAAGGCTAAGATTGAGCAATAAAAATATTTTCTAAAAAAAGTTAAGTTAAGAATATATCCATGACAATATTATGCCTCAATAAGTGTAATTAATAATTATTTAATTGTCACTCGAAATTAGATTTAGCTTTTTATATGTGATATGTATAATAATTACATAATATTCCCTTCGTCCATAATATAGTAGGAGTACTTGTTTTTGTTTTTGGGTCTATATCTTATACTAATATGCTCTTTCACCCATTAATCTCCATTCTCTGTCCAAAAATCAAAATTTTTCCCCAACATAAATCATTTACCATTTTATGTTCCACTTATCTTAATTTATGTGAGAAATGAAAAAGGAGGGAGTATATTTTACCTAATGTTATGTGGTAATATAATGTGGTCGGTAAGGAGTGATGAAGTTAGGTAAAATATGCAAGATCAAATTACTGTTCATAAATGATAGGGGGCCTATAAATAGCACGTGTTTGGCAATAGAACAGACGACGAAAAACACTCTTTCGTGGATGAAGTTGTGAAATAATTGAGCTTGCGGTGGGTAGGTTTTATACTCTCTTGGAGTTGCCTTCAACATAGAAATAATAATATGGGAGGCACAAAAGATGAAGAATTTCAGCATGGTAATAATAATAAAGTTGCTGCTACTTACCAATTTTCTTATGAAGAAGAGGTTGATGATGATGGCAAGCCCAGAAGAACTGGTACTTAATTTCTCTCTCTCTTCTCTTAGACTTCATACATTTATGATTTAACCCCACCTGAAAACTCGATTAGAATATCGCCTTAAATTTTAGCCCTTGTTCGTTATCGTTTTTTGTTTTCACTTTTTTGTTTTGATCTTATATGGGAAAAAAATATCGTTTTAGTTTTTAACAAAAACAAAGTTGTTTCTAGCTAATATAATTAGTATTAGTACGACTAAGAAATGACAATGAAACTAAATATACCCTTAGATTTTCGATACATTTAACAAGTATACTCTGCATACATTTCACTTAATTTTGCACAGTGCATGCATTCAGGAATGTTTACATAGTTGGTAGTGGTACTAACCACTAGGGGTAAAAAACAGACTAAGTCAATGTTAGTTGATGCCAGTGTCATCTTTGTATGACTATATATATCTTCAGGCGAGCAACATGCATTACCTCAAATTTGGGCAGTATATTAGCCAACTAACTACCTAGATAAAATCTAAAAGGATTTTTTATGACCCATAGTTTTTTTTTATATATAGGAATATATAACCCATGATTGGGTTCAAATATTAGCCAATTTTATGATTTTAGAAACATGCAAATTTTGACTTTGGAAATATACAATAGGCGAATAATGAGACTAGTTAAGTCAGGTGGTCAATTAATGGTGCATTAACTTTTCTGATTAGGTGGGAATAGATATCATTTTTTTTGGGTTGGTCCGGTTGGCTGTTTTTCTAGTTCAATTCGGCAAATTGTTAGGGCATGTTCTCCCCAGCTTATTTTCAGTTCAATTCAGTTCAATTCAGTTCAGTTCAGTTCAGTTCAGTTCCTAAATGATAATCATTACTATTAATTAGTTATAATTTAATTCGGTTCGATTCGGTTCGGTTGTTTTACGTCAGAAGAAATGCGCCCTAACTCCATATGCATTATTTTTCTATCCTTTTTTTATCTAGTTCTCCTACCATTTTAGGTTCATGTAATGTGCCTGTCAAAAAAAAAAAAAAGGCTCATGTAATGTAATAAATTTTCCGTCAAAAAAAAAAAGTGATAAATTTACTGACGAAATAGATGCGAGTTTCTTTCTTATTTCTCTTTATATTGTTGTCATATGTCCTCAAAAAAATTTTGTTGTTGTGATGTTGTCATATCACTTAAAACGTGTTGGTGGCTTATGGGTGTATATTATAGAAAATTCTTGTTAATAAGGCTCTTACTCGTTTTAGAAGATAAAGACGGCCTTAATTACTTTTAAGGGCCCTCATAACATCACTTCTTAGGGACTGCTTGAGTGCTTGTTACTTCAATTGATATATATGTGTTCACATTCAGCCTTATGCATAAATTCTTGTTTCTTAGGAATTATAAAGTGATGGAAAAATAATAGAGTTAGGTCGGCCATTAAGTCGAGCTGAAGTGAACTCCAATAAGGCTTAGGCGCTTAGCTTAGTTTGGTTTTACGGAGTTTGAACTCGAACTCACCTCGAACTTGGCTTGATAAGAATAATAATAGTTCAAGTAGGACTCAAGCTTGAATCAATAAAGCATGTTTAGAAAAAAAGCACTTTAAGATATATATGATATTACTACTCGGCTTCATACTAGTTTCAACTTGGACAACTCGTGTTATAAATTTCATGATAACTCAAACTCAGCTCGTTAACAAATGAACTTCCCGAATTGTTCACGAATTGAGGGCGTAACCTACCAGCATAGTATTCACATACGAAAGATGTAAAGTGAAATTTATATGTAATTGAGTTGGATTTACGTTACACTGCACCAAATCTCTTAATTTAATAAAAGTATCACATAGTATTAAATAAACTAAGTTTTCTGCGGCAGGAAGGGGTTAATTCCAACAAAATTCGAACTATTTGGGAAAGGGCAAGCTTAAGAATGTGGGAGTGGAAGCAGGAATGAGATTCGGATTGAGGGAATAATTTTATTTTAAGTAGTTACTAGTTACTATATCTGTTTATTTTTAATCTGCATAATATGATTTTTACCTTGCTAATATAGAACTTTAACCATTAACATCTTTGATTATCAATAAGTAAAAATTGTAAAGTATTTGATAATTTGAAACATGTATATTAAGATGAATCTAACAAATTATCCTCACGTGTAAGTCACAATGATTGTCAAGGTAGAATGTGTGAATAGTGTAAATTTGTAAAACTATATAAAGTTGGTACTAGAGGTGTCAAAAACTGGGCCGACCCACGGGTGAACCCGCATGCGACCCAGACCCAACCTGTTCCGAGCCGAGAGTGGTCGGTTGGAAAGTCAACCCATTCCGACCCAGCGTCCACCCGTGCCCAGTTCAACCCGTGGAATTGGTAACCCAACCTGAACTGGGCCGACCCAGGTAGACCCGTGGCCAGTTGCACCCGTGAACAACGACTCAAACCCAACCTGTTTACGACCCAAAACTAACCCGCACCCAACTTCACCTGCCAATGACCCAGTTAAACCCACCCAGTTATCACCCAACCCAGTTGTGACCCAACCCAGTTAGCAGCCGACCCAGTTTTGACTCAACCCAGTTATCACCGACCCAGTTATCACCCAACTCAGTTACCACCCGACCTAGTTACCACCCGACCCAACTAAACCCGACCCAAAACCATTCCGACCCAATACAACCCGACCCAAAACCATTCCGACCCAACTTCACTAATGAGTAGTTCAACAGATATTGTTTTGTTGGTCAATTTTATTTTTTAAACAGAAAATATTCGTCGCTTTTTTTGGTCAAAGTAATTAACAAATATTATTTCTCAGGACATAATTAAGATCTCTAAAAGTATTATTTGGCAAAATTAAGAACTACTAGAAGATGGACGCAAGCAAAGTAGCATTTTGCAATATGTTTACTCGATCAATTATGAAGTACCCAAACAAAACTATAAAAGATCATGTTTTATAAAGATGCATATTCCGTACACTATACAAAGAAAATAAACATTGATATATCACCTCCTACCCAGTTGAACCCGACCCAAGTCCACCCGACCCACCCAGTTCCGACCCATGGCACACTCTCACCCAGATTATTCCGACCCAAATCATTCCAACCCAGGTTGGGTCAACCCAAACCCACCCAGTGACCCAGATTGACACCACTAGTTGGTACTGGTAGATTAGGAAGAAACGGATGACTAATTACTACATTTTTTGTGGAATTAATTATTACATTATCTCAACCTCTCAGAGTTATAGGGTTCTTCTCTAATTTTCTCTTACCACTCAATATAATCTCTAAATTATGTAGAAAGATGGATATATGTTTGGGACATTTGTTTGAAACTTTTTTTCACAAAATTACCTACAAACTCGTTACCATTATCTATTACCACCTATCAAACAGACAGTAAGAAAATTGTTATAAAGTTAAGCTCTGCTTCCTTTGTCAATGTACATGTTTTTATGAAGGGTACCCTTTTATAAATCATCAATATTTTTGCAGGGACTGTATGGACTGCGAGTGCACATATTATTACAACAGTCATAGGTTCTGGAGTTCTTTCACTAGCATGGGCCACAGCACAGCTTGGATGGATAGGAGGAATTTCAACTCTTTTAATATTTTCTGGCATCATACTTTATACTTCAAACCTCCTTGCAGATTGTTACAGATCTCCTGATCGTGTCACTGGAAAGAGAAACTACACATACATGGAGGAGGTCCAAGCCAATTTAGGTACAATATCAAAGAATTGTTTGTTACCTTCTAAAATACAGTTGAACCAAGGTCAAAAAACAATGGAATATACTCCCTTTTTTTTTTGGTGAACAACGGTAACATAGAATTAGAAGTTATGGCAAAAAGCCTATTACAATCCGACAATACAAGTTCTTGACAATAATTAGGGATGAGGGGAAAATGCCTAATTACATGAAGAGAGTTCACTCCATTCCGACAAACATTAGCTATATGGAATATACTCCCTAGCTTGACTATAGAAATGTCAACAAGTCAATCTGTGGGTCCAGGTATGGGTCATACAATCTAACCTCTAAATTTGATGAGTTTCATATAGCAACTTGTAGTATGCTTCTCAGATCTTCACTTGATTTTTGGCATGTTGGGTTTTGGGTTTAGTTTCAAATTCATGCTAACTTTAGCGGTTTGAGTTTACCAATCTTTTAACAAAAAACTTTGAGGCTCTTCTAGTCCAAATAGGTATAGGTGTAAGGTGAAATGAGAACGAGTTAACTTCAATAAGGTCTAACAAGTTCATTTTTAGACAACTAATGTCGCAAAAATTGATGAATCTATGTCATCGAAAATGATTGTCTTTGCACATTGGGTCATCAGGAATAAGCAGAATCAATATAGCATGTGCATGTGTGATCTTGGTTCAACTAACAATTTTCATTGAGTCATTCACTGGACTGACACAAAATGTTTGATTATATATACAGGAAGATTAAGTTGCATTGCTTGTGGGGTAGTACAGTACGCCAACCTAAGTGGTTTTGTAGTTGGCTACACAATTACTGCACCCATAAGCATGGTGTAAGACACTCTTATCATAGTTCAAATCAGTTATCTTCCCCTTCTACAAAATGCAATCAAGTGAAACTAACTATATATATTGGTTGAAAATATTTCAGGGCAGTCCACAAATCAAATTGCTTCCACAGAAAAGGACATGCTTCCTCTTGCAAGTTTAGCAGTAACCCTTATATGATAGGTTTCGGCATCTGCGAAATCTTCTTATCCCAAATACCCAATTTTCATAAGCTAACATGGTTGTCAACTGTTGCTGCAATCATGTCTTTCGCGTATTCCTTGATTGGTATAGGACTTGCACTTCACAGGATCATCTCAGGTAATTAATCCTCTAGTAAGTACAAATGTTGCCTGCTTTTCTAACTATAAACATGTCCTAAGATTCATTCTGTCTTAAATTAAAAGGAGACATTTGATTGGGGTTTCTTTCAGAAAGTAATTGAGTTATCCCTTAAAAAAAGAAATTAATTGGATTAAAATAATATAATTGTCCTTCAGTATATAATTTTTATTACTCCCCCTCTCTCGCATATTCATATACGTAGTATGACTTTTACGGTCTTCTTTATGCACATTCACCCTGTTATATGAATGACTAAATACTATAAATTTGGATATTTTGGAACTTAGACAAATCTAACAAGAACTCATATGATTATGTTTTTTTCTTATATACTAGTGAGGATTTACAACTGAAAAATGTGAAGTAAGACTAGAAAAAAGTAGAATTGTGCGAACTAAAATAAGAGGAAGGAGTCCTCAATTATATTAGCATCTGAGAAAATGACTCATTCTTTATAGAAATGACAATTGTGAGGTTGGATGTGTTTGGTCCAATAACTGGTCCACTATAAGGATTTTGGTATTAAGTTATTGGGCCCTAAGAAATGTTCTTATGATGGGCCAGGTACTTGCTCAACCAGTCTTCAGGAAGATTGAATCATTAACCATTGACAAATGGCCCAACTCAAAATTTGTGAAGGCAGAGTACCCCATAAGAATAGGGAGCAAAACTGTGGTAAGCTTAAATCCACTAAGGCTAACTGGAAGAACCATATTTGTAGTCTTAGTAACATTAGTTGCCATGGCAATGCCCTTCTTCAACGACGTCATCGCGCTGCTCGGTGCACTCGGGTTTTGGCCGTTGGCCGTATATTTCCCAATCCAGATGCACATTGCCCAAAACAAGATCAAACGAGGGTCATCAAAGTGGCTTAAGCTTCAACTTCTTAATTTTCTTTGTTTTCTAGTTTCCTTGGCTGCAGCTGCTGCTTCTATTCAAGGCATTGGTGAAGCTCTTCGTAGCTCCAAACTATTCGAGTTCAAAGAATGATGAAATTAGTCTTTTTTTTTTTTTGTGGGTAAGGCAATACAAATATTTTGTAATGATGGAGTTTGTAGCTAATTCTAGTGGGTTGTGTATGCTTGGAAGCAAGCCAATTATGTGAGAAATGGAAAATAAATTGTTCGACTTTTTCTTTTCGTCAAATATCAAGGTCTCCACTACTGACAACAGTGACTAATCCTCTCGCTCCGGGTGCTTCACTTAAGGGTAAAGGGGTGGGCCAAAAATCTCTTTCCATTCCCAAAAATTGAGATTGAAACCTCAATCAATTGATTAATGGACAAAGTGAGCAATCACTATACCAAAACTACTTGGTTAGTTGTTCAGAATTTGGAGTGTTTCGTATGATGATTTGTTTATGGTTGAATTTCTTTCAAGCCTCTCCACAGTATTTATGATAGATGACACACTCATAGCAACAATTGCACAAATCATGGGAGCACTATATTTTTTTCTGATTTTTTTTGGCACAAGTAGGGATATTACGGGTTTTGTACCTAGTGAAACTACTTTTGGCCGTGTTATCTAAGTTCATGATCAAATTTTGTGCCGATCACATCGAACTTCTGTGATTTCCTAGAAACAAACAAAAGATTATTATACTCACATGATACGTTTTTGCCATCTTCGGAATTATTTTGGCAATCAAGGACATTCCTCCATACCAGCAAAGTGGAGTATGTGGCAAATATTTCATCTATTGTTATCCTTACGTTTGATTTTTGCATTATTTGTTTATTACCATTGACTATAACTTATTTTATAATATATAAAATAAAAATACTATTAAATAAGATGTTGGATAATTCTTAATATGTATTTTACAATACCATCTTTAGAATGTATTTCTGTTCTTCGAACCGCTAATGAAACACACTCGACAACTATAAACTAGAATCAACTCTTAATTAAATAAACTCGCAGCGGAAAATAACCTTAATTACACCAATAACTCTAGTAAATTCCAAAAATGATATATCAACTCATTTTATTATTTTTTGGTAATTGACAATAGGAGATATTAAGGGTCAATGATATGAATTAGCAAGTGTGAAAATCAAATGGTTTCAAGTATTGTGAAACAGAGAAAGTCGTCACGTTTATATGTGCAATGCATCAGGACTCACATGAGTCACATCTAATACATTTATATTGGTATCAAATACTTTTACAATTAGTACCATAAAAAATAATGTATTTTAAAATAAGATTCAATAGGCAGTGGCGGATCCAAGAGGAGCCTACCCAGACCGTGGCCCTCCCCATCATCTCTAAAACATGTTAACAATATAATGGGTCACCGGTGAAACATAATGTGCTCGGTAGTTTAGTTGGTTTTGTTGCGTGTTGTGTCCTCAGGCAGATGAGGGGTTCAAATCCCGTGCAAAACAATTTTTGCAGCTTTTCTCGTTTTCCTCTTTGTCTTCTTTAGGCCCTGTTCTTTTGGACTTATTTTCAGCAAAAATAAGTAAAAATAAGTTCAGTTCAGCAAAAATAAGTAAAAATAAGTTCAGTTCAGCAAAAATAAGTAAAAATAAGTTCAGTTCAGCAAAAATAAGTTCAGTTCAGCCAAAATAAGTTCAGTTCAGCAAAAATAAGTTCAGTTCAGCCAAAATAAGTTCAGTTCAGCAAAAATAAGTTTAGTCTTGTCTAATGTTGTAATTATTAATTTGTTTTCAATATTACTATTACTATTATTATTATTATTATTATTATTATTATTATTATTATTATAATTATAATAACGATGAATTTGTATTTTTTATTTTTTATTTTTTTATCTATTATTATTTATTATTATTATTATTTATTATTTATTATTTATTATTTATTATTATTATTATTCTAATTATTTATTATTTATTATTTATTATTTATTATTATTATTATTATTATTGTAATTATTTATTATTATTATTTATTATTTATTATTTATTATTTATTATTATTATTATTATTATTATTATTATTATTTTATTATTTATTATTTATCATTTATTATTATTATTATTATTTATTATTATTATTTATTATTATTATTATTATTATTATTTATTATTTATTATCTATTATTTATTTATTTATTATTATTATTATTATTATTATTATTTATTATTATGTATTATTTATTATTTATTATTTATTATTTATTATTTATTATTTATTATTTATTATTTATTATTATTATTAATATTTATTATTAATTATTTATTATTTATTATTTATTATTATTAATATTTATTATTTATTAATATTTATTTATTATTTATTATTTATTATTTATTATTTATATTTATTATTATTAATTATTTATTAATTATGATTTATTATTTATTATTTATTATTATTATTTATTATTATTATTATTATTTATTATTTTTTTTATTTTTTTTATTTTTTTATTATTATTATTTATTATTTATTATTTATTATTTATTATTTATTATTATTAATATTATTTTTTATGATTTATTATTTATTATTTATTATTATTAATATTATTTATTATTATTTATTATTTTTTATTTTTTATTATTTATTATTATTATTATTTTTTATTATTTATTATTATTATTATTTATTATTTATTACTATTATTTATTATTATTTATTATTATTATTATTTATTATTTATTATTTATTATTTATTATTATGAATATTATTTTTTATTATTTTTTATTTATTATTTATTATTATTATTTATAATTTGTTATTTATTATTATTATTATTTATTATTTTTATTATTATTTATTATTTATTATTATAAAATAATAAAATAATAATAATAAGTATTGATAATATTATGTTAATATTTATTGATTATTATAATAATAAGTATTGATAATATTATGTTAATACAGTTTAGTTCAACAAAAATAAGTTCAGTTCAGCAAAAATAAGTTCAGTTCAGCCAAAATAAGTTTAGTTCAGCAAAAATAAGTTTAGTTCAGCAAAAATAAGTAAAAATAAGTTCAGTTCAGCAGAAATAAGTAAAAATAAGTTCGGTTCAACGAAAATAAGTTCGGTTCGGCCTAAAAAATAAAATAAGTTCGGTTCGGTTCGGTAAAATAAGTTCAAAAGAACGGGCGCTTAATCTGTTTTGGCACTTTTTCTTCGTTTTCTTCCTCTTCCTTTATCTTTAGTTTTTTGTTTAGAAAGGAAAGAAATAACTAGGGTGGATCCCAAGAATTGGGCCACCCTAATCTTTTTTCTTTGGTTTGAGCTTCTCTTGTTTATTTATTTAGAGTTTTTTGCGTGGATATACCAAGGTAATAGGGTATTTTGTGGGGATATACATCACTAATTTTTTTTTGTGAGGATTCACCAACCTAAATTTAAATTTTGTTAAAAAGTACCAAAAACACTATTTTTGACTTGGTAGGAACTAGCGAGTGAGCCACAAATGTTGTGTTTGACCCCCTCAACCACGCGCATACTATTGAAATGTTTTTTTTAACAATTTTTTTAAGAATTCCCTCCCTTAATAACCAACCTCCTCCCTTAACATTTCCTCTTCTTAAACCTCGGAAAAGAACGCTCATCAATTCGGCAAAAAAAGGGCACCCAAAATCATCAATTGCAAGGTATGATATCTTATTTTAGCTTTAATCTCAATTCAATTTACTTCTTGTGTTCTTCAATTGTACTATGTGGTTTGAATTTGTGCTATAGGGTATAAATTAGGGTTAAGTTACCAAGTCAAAGTCCGGAAATTTAACTTTCTCGCCGGAAATAGTGTTTTTGGTACCTTTTAACAAAACTTAAATTTAGGTTGGTATATCCCCACAAAAAAAATTTAGTGAGGTATATCCCCACAAAATGCCCTATTACCGTGGTATATCCTCGCAAAAACTCACATTGTATTTTAGGCATCAGCTAGCTTTACAAATATTCAAATACTCTTCAAATTACCCAACTTCTAATATATATAAACCCTTTATATATCCTATTAGGCAAAAAGCTAACAAGCGCTCTCGAACGTTAGATAAGATAATTAAAAATGGAAATATTAAATGAATCTATCGTTTTAAGTAGTACCAATCTTATTTTCCTGATCCACCACTGATTGGATCATTTGGTACTACTTAAAATGAAATATTTCATTTTGGTTATCCCTTTACAAATATTTCATTTTGGTAAAATAATAAATTAGGTAATAATGTACGATAAGACTTTATATGTTACCAAATTTGATTTGGCCCACCCAATATTTATTTTCCGGATCCGCCACTATCAAAAATTGGTATCTAAACCTCATCCAAATGACACTATTTTGTTATGGTATCGATAAGAGATATTAATATCAAGCTATGTTTTTTTTGGACGGGAAGAAAATATATCATTAATAATAAGCCAAACGGCACATACAATGATAATTAAGATCTGAAAAATACAGATTTAGCAAATTGCAATAATTTTCACAATGGAACCAATTAATTTTAAGCATACTCGAGCACAGCTCCAACTCTACGGCTTCAAGCTTGCGCGAGCCAGTGTACTTCGATGTCTTTGCATCTTTCCAAGTAGAGACCTTCACAATCTGATTCTATGATATAATTGTTTCTAGTAACGAATTGCTTTGGAAAAAACCTAAACCCTCATGGATCCGGACACCATGAAAATAAGAAAACTCATACAAATATGCGAAGCAACCACCAAGAAGGGGGACAAAAACTCTCACAAATGGAGAGAATTGAACAAAAGAAAGCAATAAAGAAGATAATAACACTAAAATCTAAAAAAAAAAGTGTCGGAAATAGTCTAATTTCCAAATAAATTAGACTATTTTTCGCCAAGAAAAGCCAAGAAAATTAAAAACCCTAGAAAGTGAATTGGAGAGAGAGAGGAGAGGAAACGGCTAGGGTCTTTTTAGTCCTTTAGTACCAAGCTATGTTAGCTATCAAATAATTGTTAATTTCATATATATCATATAGATGCGTACAAGGGTTCCAACTTCCAAGTATTGTGACAATTCCAATTTGAAAAATTATATCATTTATTTAGGAATGGATAGAGTATTAACCTAAATGGAACATACTAGATATTCAAGAATCAGCACACGGAAATTTAATGATTTTGGAAAATAGAGTATTGAGAACTATATTGAACTAGAGATGGCCACTGGTGCGGGCAGGGCGGGCCAGTTCGTGGGCCCTAGCGGGACGGGCTGAGATTTCATGGTTCGGGGATCGGGCCGGTGAAATTCACGGTTTGGGCGGGCAGTGCCAATTTTGAAAAATCTTGGCCCACACCGGTTTGTTACCGGTTTTCATGGTTCATGGAGCGGTTCTAGCGGTTCGTGGGCCTAGCGGGCTGGCGGTCCGACATGAGATTTTTTTTTTTTCAAAATTATTGAATCATTAAAATTATTCATTATTGTTACATAAAACCTTCAAAACCAATTAAAATATATATAATTATTAATATTAATGAATAATTTCATTATTTTTGAATTTGATTGAATTACAATATATGCAATTTGATTAAAATATACTACATAATGTGGTTGAATAATTACTTGGGCTGGACTGGTCCGGTTCATGGGCCGGGCTGCACCGGTTTCTTGGACCGAACTGGGCGGTTTTAGTAGCGGGCTTTTGTGGGTTGGGCTCAAAAAATTCGGCCCACGATTCACCTACCAATTTGACGGTTCGAGGCGAGCTGGACCAAGCTTTTCACGGGCTCGACCCATACGGCCCACGAGGTGGGTTGGGCTGGATGGGGTGGATTGGCCCGCACTGTTGGCCATCTCTAATTGAACTTTGACCAAAGAATCAAAGATCCATGTGAAATATGATCCTACACCATAAAGTTAATGGTAGAAAAGCGAAAATTATGTTTGTTTGTTTTGTTTTTTCTAGAATCTTTCATCAAACTACTGATCTGGGTGTATTAAAATCGACGGGCAAGTGGGCACTGGGCAGTGGGCAACGCACCACTGCTATTAGTCCATTACGTTGAGCAATAATTAGATTGCTCGTTAACTTAGTCAATGCTATGGTAAATTCCTTTGATTAATTAGGTCAGATTCTTGAGTTTCTTAGTTGTGCGTGCTCCAATTCCACCCAGCATCTAAACGAAAAAACAATTTCAGTGGGTTAAGGTTCTTTCTAGCAAAACCTTTTATTTTTTAAAAGGTCTTATTTTGTCGGATTTTTTCTTATAAAAATTATTTCTCACAAAAGCATGTAATTAAAAGATTATTTTTGACAAATTTTTCTAATATTAATAATTTTTAAAATCCTTTTTTTTTTACGGGAAACACTCACAAATCATTCATTCATGGAAATTAAATCAGAGCTTACAAGAGAGATAGCCTCACATGACACCTCTTCAATCCACACCCTCAACTCAATAAACACTCGTTTATCCCTTTCATTCGATGTCGAAGCCCTCTCAACTCCGCGCCCAGCAAGTTCAATATTTTAAGTTTGATGACTTGATCTTGATCTAGGAGACTTGGGTTGTTCGAGGTTGTACGACAATCGACGAAGGAGATTGTCAATCGTCTAACACTCGTCAAAAGCCGTTGGGCACGGCAGCGGAGCGCGGGGCGCGGCTTCATCGGTTGTGTTGGCTCCGCGAGCGGCAGGCGTGGCTACATAGCCGCGGGCGCGGCGATCGGTTTTGATCTGTCTTGTGGGCGTGCGAGCCGCCGGGCGCGGCAAATGACGAGCTGCAGCCGGGGCTCATTAAATGCCCTATTTCCGTGTTTCCTTGGCCTCCTTTACTCATGTATTGTTAACCTAATTATATATACTCTATGTATGGGTTAATTAGGGAATAATCATCATCAAAACACAAGAGAGAGAAAACAATAGAGAAGTTCTATGAGAGAGAGCTTTGAGAGATTCATTGAAGAGAGTATTCAAGTGATTCTCTTGCCTATTATATTCGTGGTTCCGCTTGATCATAGTGAAAGAGTTTATCCCTGCCCTGAGGACGTAGCTATCAAATTGATAGTGAACCTCGTTAAATCTTTCGTGTTCTTTATTCGTTTTTCACGTTTTATTGTTTGTTTATTCGCTTCAGTTGCAACAAATATAGTATGCGCTTCGAGCGAAACGCATCATCACAAGAATTCAATGGGATTGGAATTTTAAGGATTTCATCTCTTTCCCAAGCCGAAAAAATTGCCTCAACACCTCCTTATTCCACTCTGTATTTGTCATCAAGTCACGAACCTTTCTTGGAGTATCATCATCACATGCCCTCGATATCACACGAAATTGTGGGAGAGAATGCACCCACGGGTCAGCCCATATGTCAATTTGATCACCATAATTTAGTGTTTGTTTCTCATTTTTCACGGGAATTAAGGAAAGTAAGAAAAGTTATTATTTGTATATTTAATGATTAGAAATCATATCTAATTTTCTTTTAAAATTTAATAAAAAAGATCTATGGCTAAAATAACCGGTTGTACATTGAAACTAACGAGCAACGTTAAATGTTTATCAATATTATACATAGAGCGGAATAAAAGTTTGCATGAATCCAATCAAACCAAGATCAACCAATAGGAATACATCAAATATTTCTAACAACCAATAAAATTATAGCCTTATAAGTAATATATTTAAAATAAGAACCCCTTTTTTTGGTACACTAAAAAAAATACAAAGATTGTATTATGAGACGAATGGAGTAGTTATTTTTTTCTAATGAACAGCTTACTAAGTTGGTAGATTTTTTTTTTTTGTAAAGTTGGTAAGATGAATGGCCCCTTGCGCGCACCCAAGCACGGATATAACCACCCAGGGTTTGCGGGTCATACTCCTTGGAGGAAGGGGGGATGGTAAGGGAAATCTCACCCCAAGAAGCCCCTAATGGGATTTGATCCCATGATCTTAAAGTCATGAGGTCAAACCTTACCACTGCGGCCAGCTCGCTGGTATTACCAAGTTGGTAGATGACACTAGATGTATGTCATGTATGCGCATCTAATGTGGTAGCACTTTTAGTCTTCGGAGAAATCTCAGTTTTCATGCTTATACTTTCTACCCAAATCATTTGGTATACTTTCACTAGTTTCCTCCAAGATGCTCACTTTAGAATTTTTGAGTAATTTTTTCTAGTTGATTATTAGACATTTAGACCTTTCAATTGGGAATAAGGCCTCCACTAGCAAACAATGGAATATTAGTAAATTGTGATGAAAAACTATATTCCGATAAACAATGAAATAATAGTAAGAGTGTGTCTTGAATGTAACATGTTATACCATAACGTATTGTGTAACATGCATAATGATATATACTTCAGCAAGAATGACATGGACTTACAAATAATGACCGAATCTCGTATCATTTTGTCATTTATTTCATGTCATTTGAGTATTTTTTACAAAAGTAGTGATTTGTAGGTTGTTACACCATAAATTATGGTTTAACAGTTACACCCAAGAATGTGTGTGTAATGGTAAATTGTGATGAAAAACTCTATTCAGAGAAACAACTAGTATTTTGGCCCGCGCTATTCCCCGGGTCAGTTACAATATCAAATATATTATTATTCATAAATTTCATAATTGATTTTATTAGCTTTTCGTAATTTTCTATCTAGTGCAAAATTGGAAAATGGACATTTGTTTAAAAAAAAACTTATAAGTAATTGGGGATAAAAATAACAATTTTAATGGAATTGAAAGAGAATGTTATTACCTTAATAAAAGTGTTAGAGATCAAAAAGCTTGTCTATATATCTTTATAGTTACATACTTCTATTTGGCACCGTTCCTTTGATAGGAACGTCTTTTAATACATTTGTATAGATAAAATAGTAGTAAATTGTGATGATGGAATACTTCTATTTGGAGAAGCGGAGTCAGTTGTGGTGAAAGATTCTATTTGGAGATGTGTCTATGGAAAACGAGAAGCATATAGTGTATAGTATGTCATAAATCTTACTTGTTTAGTTATATTTATGTTGGTCGTATATGTGAGCAGCAGGTGATAGCCTAGTGGTGTTGGCATCACCTCCGATCCCAGAGATCCTGGGATCGAGTCTCACCCCTTGTAAGGAGGGATCCCCAATTTTCCCCTACTTGCAAGGGACTTCATCTTACCTTATTAAAAAAAAATATTGGTCGTATATGTTAAATCTTTATATTACAATTGTATTACTTGTATATCCGTGTATTTGCACATTGAAATTGATAAATGGGCATCTTGGTTGTGATAGATATTTGTTAGATTAATGTTGTTTTAGGTTCATCCCTATATTTAACACTTGTTCATCCATATTGGTTATTGTTCATCTTTTACCTTAGATTTGTCATTTGTACATTTATCTTCACCCTTTATTCAACATATGTACATTCACATTGCAATTATTCAACCGCAAATTCTTATAAAAGACGGTCTCACGTTTGTCTTAACGTGCGACCGTCCCAAGTTCAACATTGAGCGCAAAGAGTACGTCTCTCGAAAACGGCTCACGGTGACAATGTGCACGCGTAGCGGCGACGCAAAGATAACGAGAGGAGAGAGAAAGATGCAACCGAGTAAGAACAGCTCGAGAAGACCAGCTATACCAGCAGCAAAAACGGTAACAAATAGCAGAATAGGTAGCTATGACCCAACCATGGCGACCACCGCAGCGCAGCCGCGCAACACTGCACGGCACTGCACAGCACCGCAGGAGGACAGAGACATACGAGAGAGAAAAACAGGGACCAAAGTGCTAGCAGAAGCAATGGCGAAGCAAGGAGGAATGGTGGTGGCAACGAACAGCTTCGCCCTAGCTCTCATAGAGCAACGAAGCGGCTACGATGCGGGGGGGGAAATTTTTTTGAGGGAGAAGGAATGAATATGGGGTTTTTATTTTGTTGGGAAGGTATAAGTAATTGACCGACAAACCAAAATTGTGGCTTCTCCCTATTAAACCAACTTTAATTGTTCTTTCTGATTGTTCTTTCTAATTTTGTCATTTTTAAGTTATAGTTATAATTTTTCAATTAGTTAAGGAATTTTAATAATTAGTTACATATTTTTGGCTCTTAGTTATGGTTTTCTGATTCATAGTTAGCTTTTGCTTAATAGTTAAGAAATTCAGATATATAGTTATAATTTTTAGGTTATTAGTTATTAATTTGTGGTTAATAATTATGGTTTTATGGTTGATATATAGTTGTGATTCTGACTATTAGTTATTGTTTTCTGATAAATAGTTATGATATTTGGGTATTTAGTTATTATTGTTTTTTACATTAGTTATGACTTTTTGTTTTTTAGTTCCGGTTTTATGGCTAATAGTTTTAGTTTAGAAAATAAGCGAAAGATTATAATTATAGCATATGAATAATTATTTATTAATTTCATGAGTAACAATGATGCATGGTTTTATGGTTATAGTTTTGATATTTGGTTAACAATTATACTTTGAGGGTTGATAGTATGGGCGGTCAATAGTTATGATTTTAAGGTCATTAGTTTTATTTATTGTATGCATTAGTAAACATTGTTTTTGCATTGGTTATTTGAGGTTGGCATAACTAATGCAAAAATGCGATAGTTATTTAAGAAAGAGAGAAATTATGGCCAATAAAATGCATTATAATCTGATTTTTATGATATAACTAATATACTTCAGCGCTTAACTAATATACTTCAGCATTTAACTAATATACTTCAGCGCTTAACTAATTCACCCAGAAGCAATTTAAAGCTAGCATAACTAATAGGTGCAAGCACTTAACTAATTCTACTGCTGGTTTGATGCACGCGCGTGATGTCAGCATGACATCAGCTAGTCTCACGTTAACACAAACGTGAGACCGTCTTTTCAAAAACGGACTCTTATTGCAACCTTCATCAGCACATCCATATTGATTTGTATCCATCCCTTTTTTCTAACATTTAGACATTTATAAGAGTATACTTCCTCCGTTCTAAAATAAGTGAAACACTTCTCTCATTTATGTGAGAGAGCTTTTTGGCAAGTGTTTACTTTATTTTGGAACGGAAGAAATATATTTACTTCTTATTTCCTATATAACAGTCCGCTAAAGCAAAGCAAGGACTACGATGCGACAATGAATTTCTTGCTTGGCTGTAGCTTTACTTCATGTTTGTTGATCCTTCGTTGGCTTATATCTCTTTCATTTGAGGTAAACTGAAACTTCCCTGTATTTTTCCCTAGAATGCTTAATAACAAATCTACAACTTATCCCAAAAAAAAAAATCGCTAAATAAGTTGACTCAATTGTGATTCCTTTTTTTATATTTTTGATTCGGTAATTAACTGGCCCAAGTTGGGAATTTATACCCACAAGCAAATATTTACACAAACTCCCCAAAATGGGGTTGATGATAGTCGAACACCCGGCTATAAGGTTGGGAGATGGGAGCTCCAACCATTGGGCTCCCACGATGACCTCAACTCAATTGTGATTCCTTGAGGAAAAATAATTTGATGTCATGTGAATTTTCTTTGTTTTTCCATTTCTTAGTCTATATAGAATAATGCCAGGTAGGGTTGTAATGCCATAGTATATGGTCCAAATTGATTGCCATTATAAATCTTTATTCCTAACTCAGTAACTTGTTAATTGAACGAGGAAATGGGAGGGCATTTTCTGTCGTAATGGCAAGTGTGGAAAAAACTTTTAAAAAGCTTATGATATGATGTAATATGATCAGGGTATATCAGAAATAGAATATAGCACCAAAAAGTTCTACATTATAACTGTGTAAGGAATATATTCAAAATATCATATTTAGTTTTCACTATCCCAGTTATTACTTATCTTAGTCATATGCTCTCTTTTTTTTTGACATCACAAGAGATTGCAGAAATGTAAATCACAAAAAGAAAAATGTAAACATCAGTTGAAGCTAATTTGTTCATGCGGCACCAATTTGCAAGATCGTGTGCCTTTTTAACCTGTTGCCGAGCAACCTTCATAATCTGGCACCATTGTAGCGACGCAGCTAGATGTTGAATATGAGTAATGGTCCATTTTATTGTGATGTCATGGGCGTGCTTGGATCTAGGGATGGGCATGGCTTCAGGACCCTACCCAGACCCTAATGGACCCGACCCTAATTTAAAGGGTGCAGGTCCAACTTTTCGACCTACTGGGGTCCGGGTTCGGGTCGGGGTCCAAGTGGAATTTTTAGGGTCCGGGTCTGGGTCTTAATATTCTAGACCCAGACCCTACCCAGACCTGACCCTTAGACCCTAAAATTATTTAATATAAGTTTTATCTTTTTTTTAAAAAGAAAACTGATTTCCTAAACACTAAAAGAAAGCAAATAACTTTGAAAACCTTATTTTCACTCTTGAAGTTCACAGCAGCCGACTTAGTGAGAGAGTGGGGAAATAAAATTTCACGCCACTGCAATGCACCACCCAGTCACCGGCGTTCCGCCACCGCTACAAATCAGTCGGCGTGACCAATTCATTTCATTTGTTATGGCTGTCGGTATCCCTATGAACTGGGAGGAATATGTCTTGGAGATTGCATATGATATTACGAAGGAGTATAAGCCTCAAAGGTTCTTCATCCTGAATACTTATAAGTTTGTTCTCATTGTGCAGATTACATGTGCCTACTGTCTTGGTTCCTTCATAGCAATTTTATTTGTCAGAATTGTGTGATCTACTAGAGTTTAGATATACACAAACTTGCACAAAGGAAGAATTTACAAACTAGTGAGGAAAGACCTGGAAGCATGAGTTTAAAGGTAATCAAGAACATAACTCTATTTAACAAAGAAATAAAGAAATATCTGCAAGTTAATCAAATTTGCAAAAATAAAGAAATAGGCCTGGACCCTAGACCCTACAGACCCTAAGGGTCTGGGTCCGCAAAAAAATTTAGGGTCCGGGTCTAGGGTCCAGCTGGACCCGACCCAGACCCGACCCTTGCCCATCCCTACTTGGATCGCACATGTTTGACTAGAAGCTCATAATCCGTTTTGAGGCTAACCCGTCGAAATCCTTGGTTCGTGGCCTACAGGAGAGCTTGGTGGCATGCCATCATTTCTTGTTTGTAGAGCTGAATGGGACCATAATTACCCTGGCCAGTGGCATGAGGCGAGTCCGTTGGTTTCGCAATCCACGCATGTCCCCCATTCTTAAAGATCTTATCCCATGAACCATCAATCTGGACGCTGATATCTGGAGTAACCGTGCCCTGGCATTGTTGGCCAATATTGGCAACAATAAACCACAGTGGGTAATCGGGGGGAATTTGGTGTAGGTCTTTGAGCGGGGAATGTTGGAGTTGAAAATCGATGTTGCGTAGCCCATCATGGATTTGGTGCCTAATTTCTGCCAAAGCTGCGCGGCTATTTCTGAAAAGTTGATTGTTTCTAGCACACCATAGAGTACTAATAAACTCAGGCATTCTTAGACCCTGTATTCCATCCTCTGTCCGAAACTTTACCATCCAAGTTATAAGCCATTCTTTCAATGAAATGGGTGGAGCATTTGTTTGACATATTGCCAGAGGTCCAGTGGACCATATCTGAGAGGCGGTTGAGCAGTCGCGGAAAAGATGTTGTAAAGTTTTCGGGGAGTTGTTGCAAAGAGGGCATGTGTCATTATCCCCCATGCCTCGGTGCAAATGATTTGCTTTAACAACCAAAACTGCTATGCCAAATCTTCCAAATAAAAAGTTTCCAGTTTGGCATGATGCTCGAACTCTAGAGTATTCGGAAAAATTACGTTGGTTGTGGAGTGTTCATGCTACATATTTCACGTTGTTTAGTGAGAATGAAATTACCCGATTTGGTGGTATAGTCTCCGATTGTGTGTGGGCCCATACCCGAAAATCCCTCGGGTCACCCATTCCTGGCAATTCAAGCCCTAAAATAGCCTTAGCACTTCTGGAGGTGAAAAGCCGGTGGATTAGGGGAACATTCCATCTTTTGGGATTGGGTAGAATTAAATCTACCACTCGTAGATCGGACCTGCATCTTGACCCGAGTGTTACATTGTCTCGTAGGAGGGGAGTAGTACCATTTACCCACGTGTGTTTAGCGGCCGGAATTTGGTTGCCTTTTCCTAACTTCCATACACGGTTTTCCTTTAACAGTCGTTTTGCTTCTAGTAGTCCTCGTGCTCCCCATGATATTGTCCTTCCAATCCTATGAAAGGAAGGTGCGGATGTTGATTGGCTGGCAAAAACCGAGGCTAAGACAACGGGAGTTGGGGATTTTGGTAGATACGTACGATAGGTTGTCGTACACCTGTCAAAAATAATTCATGCAAAACCTTCTAAAAATGTTGTAGGGTAAGTAGGGTTGAATCCACAGAGAGATGGTTGTTTTAATCTAGCTTCTAAAGTATGGAAAAACTAAATAAAATCACAGATGTGAGAATTAATTCTAAGCTAATAAAATACGAAAATCAAACTAAAAAGGCCTAGGGTAATGGTTCACCATGTTCATATATATAATCTATCACAATATCATCAATAGTTCAATTAATCAGATGTCTAGAGCACGTGTTAATCATACGGTCGGGTCTTAACGCTCTCAAATCAACATATATGCAATACGGTCGCTAACATAATCAAATTTGCTAATTGTAGGTAAACCTCTAAAGAGTACTATCTCTCGATCTATGACTCGATATTAGCAATATTTAATCAGACAATGGATCAGATTGCAAGATTAACAATAAAAATACTAATCAATTAGAGAAATCAATAACTAATCAAACCATCAATTAATATTAATCAAGAATCATAGCATATAAACATAGATTCGCAAACCCTAGAAAATAAGACTACTCAATCATGAAATAAATAATAAAATTTAAATCTACAAAGAAAAGCATAAACAAATAAATCAATTAAAGGAAGAAATAAAACTCATGAATTAATGAAGAGAAGCGAAACTAGGGTTTGCAACTAAAAGTTAGAGAGAAAAAGAAGATAACTAAACTAAAACTCAGAAATAAAAAATAACGTGAGCGTGTGAGAAAAGAGAGAAGATAGAGTTTTTTCTAATCTAATTAATACTAGGTAATCTAATATAACTAGGAAAGTAAGTTACAAGATCAGAAAGTCAAAATATTCATTAAATAGGCGGAATTAGTGATCCGCGCGTACGATAACATATTCCGCAATAAAACAGTCCTAACTTCCAAAAGGCATAACTCCTCGACTAGAAGTCTCCTCGGGGCGTGCCACCTATCGTTGGAAACATATTCAAGTCTAGTTTCCATATCTATTGGAATTATTCAATTATCAGAAGCACATAAAAAGTTATGTTCAGAAGAGTAGACGTGACTCCCTTTTCACATTTCTTCTAATGATTTTCCGCTTTGGTTTTCGATCAAATTCGTACTCTAACATATCCAAACAATCCTGTATGGGGGTTATCTAAGTTCCATACCGGTCCTCATGGACCGTCATTGACCGTCATGGTCAACTCATCCAAGGAAGTAATGTTGACTAGAACAGTCAAATATTATACAGGCATGTATGTTATGCGCGGCTACGGTTAGGCATCTTACCGGTGTACTTTACTTGGGCCACCATTAAATGGGCACGAGTCGATCCGGGAACTTACTCGGTGAGCCTATGGGCCTAGAGATAAGTATCAAAAGAGGATAGAATTGTATTCGACCAATAAGAGTAGTGTCCTATTTAGCTTGGGACGACTGCAGGCTCCTATAAATACCCCATGATCGAGTCATAAGGTACGTTCACATATACAAATATACTCTACTTGAGATATACCGGTCCTTACCCTTTAGTGACTTAGGCATCGGAGGGGGGTTCCTCGGATCAACCCCCGAGGTTAGTTTACGTGTTACGTCTTGCGGGACATCAAACCGACATACGTGATTGAGGGATACCGGTTCACCCCAACAACATTTATTCCATATCGGAACGGGATCCTTATGCAATGCACCTTCCTTTCAAGTGCTCCTAGTCCTCGAAGCTTAGCTAATCATACTCCAAATGTGCATTCATTACCTGAAATTCATCAAAAATAAGAAAACATACCAAATTGGAGTAGAAAAGCATAACTTAAGAATATAATGCTGAACCTAAATATGAATCTAAATGCTCTAAAATGCAACCTAAATACTATATATAAATATGACATATCAACGTACTACCTTTCTCATTAGTAGAGCCATGTTGAAATGACGGACACTGCAAATACCTAACCCATATGCTCATCTTAATGTAGACCTTTTTTTTTATTTCAAGTTCAATAGGTCCCAAGTAATATTTAGGTATCATAGTGATGTCTAACCCATAGATGATTAGTCTCAGCTCATATCATGCCAATTCTTTTAAATATATATATATATATAGATATATATATATATATATATATATATATATATATATATATATATAGATATATATATATATATATATATATATATATATATATATATATATATATATATATATATATATATCTATATATATATATTAATGTGTATAGGAAAAGTATTATGAATCAATGTTCATACGACATTTATAATAATTATTATCGGTAAGTTAAAACCGATCCAAAATATCATTAGAAAATTCTTCATCCAGGTTTACAGTATAAATAATTTGGTGTCGTTTTTCTTGATACGGTGATATTCCAACCATAAACGAAAATTTTTCATGAAGCAACATTTTTATGCCTCGTGTAATAGTAAATTGCAATTTGACCTTCATCTTGATGTTCTTGATCCTCAACCAATAACCCTGATTTCCCACGTTTTCAATCCTATGAATTAAAAGACAATTCATGACTCTCATGATGAGAGTAAATAAAACCATCATATATTGATGGAGAAAATACTCACATAAGGAGGGAGAGTTATTCAAAATAAACTAAAAACTAATAGAACTTTGAATTAAACCGATGAATATAACAAATTTAGGGTTTTTCACTGGTCGAACTGATGGAACCCTCTACAGCTTCTCTAATGGAGGCTAGTGCTCAATGGAGGCTAGTGCTTGAGAAAAAGGTTAGGGTTTGAGATAGGGGGAATTATTTGCTTTCAATATTGTGAGAATCACTGAAATTTCCATACCATGCCGAGTATTAATGTCAAACTTTGGTAGATATAAGTCTTAGATAATTTTCTTAAAGATGATAAAAGAGATAAAGACCCTGTTCTTTTGGACTGAGAGGAAGTGAATTGAACTGAACTGAAATGAACTGAAAATAAATCCAAAAGAACAGGGTCATAGTAGCTTGAAATTGACCTTAAAATCAGAAATTGTCGGATCACTAAATTTTTGTGGTCATATTTCGTGCATGAGGTGCTCAAAGACTAACCTTCATTTTCTTAAGTTGTATTCTAGAGAAAATGTGGTCAAAGAAAACTTTCAAAGATTCGATATATTACTCCAAGAAGATTACTATTCATTAAACAATTAAGTTGCCACTAGTATATATAAGTTCATCACATAATCGAGAATCAAGATTTGCTCATTTGTTGGAGGCGCCTTGCACCCTTATGATAAAGGGTTCGATTTTTGCCTCATAAAATATAGGATCTCTAAATTTCCACCTCCTTACAAGGGTATTAATCTTACCAAAAAAAAGTTCATCTTCCTGATCATATAAAAAAGGACAATGGAATCCTATATTGCAACTAATTTAAAATAAATTATGTAATAGATTATGACAAGTTCAGCTTAACAATATTTTTTTTGACAACCAATAATAATTTAATATATTAAATTTTAACCAGATAAGATAACTTCAAGGGGGACACCCAAGGATATTTTTTTTTTTTTTTTTTACATTGCCACACCCAAGGATTGAGGTCACTTATTTTGTTGGATCAATGGAGATCCTAATTTTCCTGAATGGCCCTCGGTATCCTAATAAACTGCGACTTAGTCAAAGTTCCGCACCCGCCGTAAATGTAAATGTAAATGTAAAGCATTTCTACTTCTCTAGTCTTCGAGTTGACTAGTAGCGGATGGACTATGAACTATGAAGCACTGGAGCCCAAAACCGAAAATCCAATTGTCTTTTATTAGTGGGACCCACAGCCACACTTACCATGTGTAAAAATCCTTTTATCCAAGTCAACCATTACCTTCAAGTCAAGTAAATGGTAGCCCCACCCCACGTGTCATGACCAAAGAAAAGATAAAAAAAATAAGATAATTTCAAACCATGCATCATCTCGATATTTTTTTTTCCGTGGGAGACATAGAAAAACATTAACAGAAAATTCCTTTGTCCTCTCACTAGATACATAATGCAATTTACACGAAGTTTAACACATTTTAATCTTTGCCAAAAAAAAAATAGACATTTTAATCAATAAAGAACTAAAGTTAGTTTTGTTAGAAAGTTTGGAATAGTTTAATTTGAAAAGTTTATTCGATCAACTTTTTTTTATCGTCTCATATTGGTAGTGGATGAAGTTTTGCTTCATTTTATAATTTATATACTGTAGCTTTTATTATAATCCCTCTATATATTTTTAGTTTGCTCAATTGGAATCTTGATATTATTCACAATTAGAGAAAAACTTGTAAGTTCTTCTCAATATAAAAGAAAATATATAGTTATGGGGGGTCTTTTTTTTTTGATGCAAGAATGGGGCGATAATAAAAACCAAATAGTCGTTATAGAGTTAGTTAGGGAGGTCTATCCTCCAATAATACATCGCTTAACAATCGTAGAGTGTCTTCTTTGATTTATCCCAATGAAGACTTTATTAATATTCAATCATTATAAATTTATTATTAACATTGAAATGAAAGATATTGAGGTCGATAAAGTGTATCGAAAAAGGACATAATCAAAACAGGCGAACTTAATAAATTATAAAGAGAGTATCTTGTACAAGTTATGGATGATGAGATAATAGATTACTCCCTTACATCGACGCCTCTGCCATTCGTCAAGCTAATGGTTACAACGAACAAGTTTCAATTAATGAATATATGTTGATGTAGGAATTTAGATGCTTAATGCGGATAACGAGTATCACATACTCAAACATCTAACACCAAGATCTTTGCATAAATTAACATGAATCAACTAAGAGTGTAGAATATACCTCTTGATGCGTGAATTCCACTTCCACTTCGAGCCTTCTAGTGGAGATCCTTTAGAACGTCAATCGCCGGTTCCTCTAGTGTTGGTCCACGAACAACCCTTAGATCACCACGTATGCTAGTACGGAAGAGAGAATAAATCTCTTGCTTTTGAGGTGTGATGGCCGAAAATGAGGGGAGAGAGAGGAGCAAAGAAAATCGGATTTTCTCTACAAATATGATGTAATCACACCTCTCCTTTGTAACCCCCATATCATTATATAAGGTGGTTACAAAGAGGTGATTCATGAGGCTTTATTTTGCCTCATAATGTCATACATTATGAGCCTAATAACCTCATGAGTTACAACTCTTCCATCCATCTTTAAAACCGCTCAACCCATTTCACAAATGGATTTGGGTAATATCCAAGGGTTGTCACATTGTGTGACCTCATAGGACCCAATACATATTAGTAGTTGGCCTAAATATACTAGCCCAACCAACCGCAATTAGCTTCTAGCAAAACGTTGCGGTCACCTAATATTATTGAATATATTATCTTTATAATTCGTCCATATACATTTAGTTTATTACACTTGATCGAGGACAAAATCCTTCAATCTCCCACTTGTCTAAGAACAAGTGTGTAACCTTCAAATTCCTTAAGTCGCTTAATGTCTAACTTGATGACATGGTAACATCGTATGTAAACCATACCAATATTCAAGTTGTTTCTTGAAATCCGAGTTCGAACTGTCGAAACAAATGATTAACTCCTTAATCCATTTGAGCACGGCCATGCATTTTCGGTTCTCGCTCTTCAAGAGGCCAAGACACCAATCCTAACTCTTAGGTGGACTTTATCCGAGTCTTGTATAACCAAAACTCCCACTCAATTCGTAGCGAGTCCGATCCTTGCTTTTATAGCCTCCTTTTACGGCACGACGTTTTGCGGTGTCAAAAACATACTAATCCTTAAGTAAGAATAGTGTCATACTCATGTCTAAGGAATCCACTAAATATATTAATGAGATTCTCATAAACCTTTTAGAGAACTCCCACTAGGTCTGCCCAACGTGTATCAACTATACACGCATATGCAAATGACTAGACATCTCGATGTCCCCATAGCCCATGAAGCTGCGCTATCAATCAACTTGCAATCTAGTCCATCAAACGAGAATCATTTACGTTCATTTTTAATGATTCGAACTAGGGACAAAGGTAAATTATAACTCCCGTTCCTTTGGATAGGGTTTCATTCGTCAAATCACATATTTGACAATCCTATCAAACGTTATAAAATACTTTGAACGTTTTATTTAATACTAAACCAAGATTAAATAAGAACATAACCTTTTATTGATAAACATAACCAAACATATCACGGGAGTAACTATAAGCGTGAACTAATTAAAAGTAAATAGTACACAATCAAAGCCACTCTCCTACATGCTTAAGTCCTATAGCCCTAGTATGACTCTCATGCTTAGGGCGAGGCAATGGTTTAGTCAAAGGATCAGCGACATTGCTATCCGTATGAACTTTGCTAACTATTACATCTTTTCTCTCAACGATTTCTCGAATGAGATGAAACTTCCTAAGTACATGTTTACACCTTTGATGTGATCTTGGTTCCTTAGAGGCGAGCTATGGCACCATTGTTATCACAATGTAAAACAATACCATCTCCAACACTAGGCACTACTCCTAGCTCCGGAATGAACTTCTTCATCCAAACGGCTTCCTTTCTTTGCATCTGCCGCAAGCAATGTACTCGGCTTGTTGTAGAATCGGCGACGAGTACTTTGCTTTGAACTTTTCCGACTCACTTTGCCCCTCCATTTAGACAAAAGATGAAACCAGATTGGGATCGGAAATCATCTTTGTCGGTTTGAAGCTTCGCATCTGTGTAACCCTCAACAATTAATTCACTTTCACCTCCATACACTAAGAAATTATCCTTAGTCCTTCGTAAGTACTTTAGGATATTCTTAGGCTGCACTCCAGTGTGCGTCACCGGATTTGATTGGAATCCGCTACACATGCTCAAGGCATATGAAACATCGCGGGCGAGTACAAATCATGGAGTACATAATGGACCCTATAGGCGACGCATAAGGAACATTACTCATTCGCTTAATCTCATCAGGTCCAGAAGGATACTGAGTCTTGCTAAGCGAAACACCATGTTGCATGGGTAGAAAACCTCTTTTTAGAATTTTCCATATTGAACTTAGTAACGATCTTATCTATATAAGTTTGTTGGCTAAGTCCAATCATCCTCTTAGACCTATCCCTATAGATCTTGATCCCCAAAATGTACTCGGCGTTTCCAAGGTCTTTCATAGAAAAACAACTCTTCGACCATTCCTTGATCGACTCGAAGCATGGGAATGTCGTTTCCTATGAGAAGTATGTCATCTACATATAAGACCAAGAAAACTATGTTACTCCCACTTTCCTTCTTGTAAACACAAGACTCTTCTCCGTTTTTGAGAAAACCAAACAGTTTGATTGCCTCATCAAAACGAAGATTCCAACTCCGGGATGCTTGCTTCAATCCATAAATGGACTTTTGAAGCTTACATACCCTCCTAGGATATTACGGATCCATAAAACCTTAAATTTGTGTCATATACACATCCTCTTTCAAGAACCCATTTAAGAAAGCGGTTTTAACATCCATTTGCCAAATCTCATAATCATAGAAGGCAGCAATCGCTAGGAGTATCCGAATGGATTTAAGCATTGCTACTGGTGAAAAGGTTTCGTCATAGTCTATACCATGAACTTGCTTGAACCCTTTTGCAACCAATCTTGCTTTGTAAACCTGAATGTTACCATCTTTGTCTGTTTTCACTTTGAAAACCCATTTGCAACCAATAGGTGTAACCCCATCGGGCAAATCCATCAAGTCCCATACTTGATTTTCAGACATAGATGCCATTTCGGACCTCATGGCCTCGAAGCCATTTTTCGGAGTCTTCACTCATCAAAGCTTGCTTGTAGGTAGTAGGTTCCTCAAATTCTAAGATCATTATCTCAGAACTTTCGGTTAACAAGAAATCAACAAACTTCTTGTTTGGTATTCTTGATCTACTAGTCCTACGAGGGACTGCAACAGGAGAAATTTTCTTCTCAACAACTTGAGAATTTTCGCACGAATTAGATTCGAGTGGGACAGTAGGAGGTTCGTGTACAGGATGCACGTCCTCCAACACTTGGTCAGTTATGGGAGAAGATTCTACCAAAGGAGGAACTACTTCAAGCTCCACAACTGGCACTTGTGCTTCTGACTCTAACATAGGTTGAACTATGTCCATTTGTTGCTTTTCTCGAACCTCTTCGAGAAATATATTACTCCCACTTGCCTTTTTGGAAATAAAATCTTTTCCAAAAAGACACCACGACGAGCAACAAACACTTTGCCCTCAGTCCGATGGTAGAAGTAATAGCCCTTGGTCTCTTTGGGATAACCCACAAAGAAACACTTATCTGATTTAGGGGCGAGTTTATCTGAGAGTAAACGTTTTACATAAACCTCACAACCCCAAATGCGTAGAAAAGATAAACTTGGAACTTTTCCATTCCACATCTCATATGGTGTCTTTTCTACTGCCTTTGATGGAGTTCGATTAAGTGTGAAAGTAGCAGTTTCGAGAGCATATCCCCAAAAGGAGATAGGAAGATCAGCAAAACTCATCATAGACCGAACCATATCAAGTAGAGTTCGGTTCCTCCTTTCGGATACACCATTCAATTGAGGTGTTCCAGGTGGAGTGAGTTGTGAAAGAATTCCACAACTCTTCAAGTGATCACTAAACTCTTGGCTCAAATATTCACCACCACGATCGGATCGTAGTGCTTTAATTATTTTGCCAAGCTGGTTTTGGACTTCATTCTGGAATTCTTTGAACTTTTCAAATGATTCCGACTTATGCTTCATTAAATAGACATATCCATATCTACTTAAATCGTCCGTAAAAGTAATGAAGTACCCAAACCCTCCCCTAGCTTTTGTGCTCATTGGTCCACACACATCAGTATGTATTAGACCCAATAGATCACTGGTCCTTTCACCCTTTCCAGTAAAAGGTGACTTCGTCATTTTACCCATTAAACATGATTCACATACATCAAATGGCTCAAAGTCAAAGGATGTTAGAAGTCCATCTTTATGTAACTTCTGAATGCGTTTCGCGTTTATATGTCCTAAACGACAATGCCATAAGTAAGTAGGATTAGTATCGCTTGATCTATGTTTTTTTCTGTCTATGTTAAGGACATCTTTGTCTAAGTCTAGGAAATATAGACCATTAGACCTTTTAGCAGTGGCATAAAACATTGAATTCAAATAAACAGAGAAACAACCTTTCTCAATTGTAAATGAAAACCCTTCATTATCCAAAACAGGAATAGAAATAATGTTTTTGGTAATAGCGGGAACATAATAACAGTTATTAAGCTCTAATATAAAACCAGAAGGCAAAGGTAGACTATAAGTCCCAACTGCAACGGCCGCAACCCTTGCACCATTTCCAACGCGCAGTTCTACCTCCCCTTTAGCCAAGGTTCTACTCCTTCTTAGTCCCTGCACATTCGAAGTAATGTGAGAAACACAACCGGTATCAAATACCCAAGAAGTAGATGTTGCTAAATTAATGTCAATGACATAGATACCGAAGAAGAAGCCCCGGACTTCTTATCCTTCGGATACTTCGGGCGATTACGCCTCCAATGACCAATTTGATCACAATGGAAGCACTTGGCATTTGCGGCCACCTTTGGCTTTGCCTTTGCCTGTGGCTTATCAGCAGTCTTAGTGGCAACTTGCTTGCCCTTGTCCTGCTTTTTCTTGCCAGCCCATTCCTTCTTAAAACCCTTTCCCTTTTGAACCATAAGAACTTCCTTCTTAGGTGCAACAGAGATGTTTTGCTCGGCAGTCATGAGCATCCCATGTAACTCAGCAAGGGTTTTCGGCACCCCATTCATATTGAAGTTCAACCTAAAGTGGTTGAAGCCTTCATGAAGTGAGTGTAGTATGATGTCGTAGCTTAACTCTTGGCTATAAGGAAAGCCCAACCTCTCCATTGTCTCGAAATAACCAATCATTTCAAAGACATGAGTGGCGGCCGGCTTGCCTTCGACTAACGCACACTCAAGAATAGCCTTGTGAGTTTCATACCTCTCTATCCGAGCTTGTTCTTTGAAACATGGTTTTCAGGTTGTCGGATAATACCGTAGGCATCCAAGCATGCAAACCTCTTTTGAAGGCTTGGTTCCATAGCCGCAAGCATAAGGCAAGTAACAATTACGACCTTTCGCAATGGCCTTATGGGCCGCCTTTTCGGCTTCGGTAGAGGTGGTTGTTAAACCGGGATCGGGGTTTCAAGAACATCCTCTCGACCTTCGGATCTAAGAACAATTCTTAGATTCCTTTCCCAATCAAGGAAGTTTTTGCCGTTCAACTTATCCTCAAGGATTGAACGTAAGTTAAAAGGTGAATTATTGTTGTTACCAGACATGATATCTACATAGAAGATGCAAAAGTAATAAGTATGTTTATCATAATAGCTTTTAACAAATTTTAAACACTTTTAAAATAAAAGCTATGCACTTGACCAATTTTCAATGTGTCCCCTTTTGAATCAAGTGATTCTAAGATCCTATCAAACATGATTTATAAGTGGACTTTGGCCTCTACTTAAAACCAAATTTAAAAGGTAAGTAAACTCCTTTACTAATTACAACAATTGTAATTCTTAGATGTTGGGTGATTGCTAAGGTGACGAAAGCTCCCAGGTAAGGAAGTTACCCACAACGTTGGGGAAAGCCTTCCTAATCCTAGACAGAACTTGTCACCCAAACACAAAACCCAATCCTTTGCTTCAAAATCCAAAACCGTTTTGATGATTTTGTTGGGCCAAACCAAACTAAACATGCAAATTTTGGAAATTTACTCTACTTAGCCCAAGATTGGAAGTAACACTCTGCTTTGGCAGAACCTATTACTAACGATCAAGATTTTAGTAGATGTTTATTTGGAAAAGCAATTACCCAATATTAGCTTTAGGGACCTAAGTAAATTATTATGTGATTCAATTACTAGTGAACTCATTGCAAAAATAAATCACATGCATAATAAAACTTAGAAAGCATTCAAAAGCAATATTTAAATGCATAATTTAAAATGTGATCCTAGTATGGCCCCTAACCCTAAAGACTACTCTTTAAGGCCTCCATCCTTGAACCACCTTGAATCTACATCCTTGTGCTCCATGGAAAAGAAAAACATCGGATCTCCATCGTTGAATCAATTCAACTTGAATAATTTTTGAAATTTAAATTAACATTACAAAAATACTAACGATACATAGATCGTATTTAAATTACAAAAATACATTAACGATACGCAGATCGTAATTTCTATCCAAGTTTGGGCCATACTAGTCACCGCATGCATCCATAATATCATATATATATATAACATGCATTTTAATCAACTATTAAAATAAGAGATTATGCTTCAACAACTTTGAAACATAATAATACCATCCAAATTTAATCTCATATTAAATTAAATGGTTAGTGCCTTAAGACAAAATTCAATCATATTAGAATTTATCTCCCAAGAGCTTTAAGATTTAATCTAACAAATTTAATCAACTATTAAATTGAAAGAAAAAAACATAAACACTCTAAGGCACCACATACATTTTAATCATATTAAAACATAAAACCATAGCATGATATTTAATCACAAATATTAGCATGAAAGAATTAATCAACTTATTAATACTAACATCCTAACATAAAATTAAATACCATAAAATGAAACTCCCATCATAATTTTAATTCATTTAAGCATTAGCATAGGATACCAAGCATAATAACTACTTAATATGCATTAAGGGATAAACGGATTAAACGTTTTTATCCGTTGAAAGAGCAAACGAGCCAAGCGAGGCAGAACACTGCTCGCGACCCGCGAGCTAGGTCGCGACTCGCGACCAGTGGTCGCGACCCGCGATTCTCGTCGCGACTCGCGATGCTCGTTGCGATTCGCGAGAAGCTCACTGCTTCCGCTTTTCCGATTTCAATTCAAGCAATTTTAATCGAAATGCGTATGATTTTCTTTATACACTAAACATGTTTACGCATAAATAAATCATACTAGGCTTCAAATTCAAGAATTCATGCTATGAAATTATACATAATCAAATTAAGCATAAAAAATCAAAGCATGCAATTCATGAATCATACATATATACATCACATTCTAATTAACAACTTAACTAAAACATGAAACAATATAACAATTATATATGTATACATGTATCGAAAAATGTATAAACAACTTTTATACTCCCACTAGATTAAAATCAAATTTTAATCATGCAAACAATATCCTCATGCTAATACCCTCCCCTAAATGAATTAAAATAAAGGAAAACATGCATCAACATGATCACATTAATCTATGCAATAGGCTAACTGATACCACTGTAGGAATTTAGATGCTTAATGCGGATAACGAGTATCACATACTCAAACATCTAACACCAAGATCTTTGCATAAATTAACATGAATCAACTAAGAGTGTAGAATATACCTCTTGATGCGTGAATTCCACTTCCACTTCGAGCCTTCTAGTGGAGATCCTTTAGAACGTCAATCGCCGTTCCTCTAGTGTTGGTCCACGAACAACCCTTAGATCACCACGTATCTTAGTACGGAAGAGAGAATAAATCTCTTGCTTTTGAGGTGTGATGACCGAAAATGAGGAGAGAGAGAGGAGCAAAGAAAATCAGATTTTCTCTACAAATATGATGTAATCACACCTCTCCTTTGTAACCCCCATATCATTATATAAGGTGGTTACAAAGAGGTGATTCATGAGGCTTTATTTTGCCTCATAATGTCATACATTATGAGCCTAATAACCTCATGAGTTACAACTCTTCCATCCATCTTTAAAACCGCTCAACCCATTTCACAAATGGATTTGGGTAATATCCAAGGGTTGTCACATTGTGTGACCTCATAGGACCCAATACATATTAGTAGTTGGCCTAAATATCTAAATTTCAACCAACCGCAATTAGCTTTCAAAGAAAACGTTGCGGTCACCTAATATTATTGAATATATTATCTTTATAATTCGTCCATATACATTTAGTTTATTACACTTGATCGAGGACAAAATCCTTCAGTTGATTGTTGATAGTAATATTACTCCATGCCATTAGTTCAACAAAAATAATATAATCTTTGTATTTTTTTTTGTTTGTACTTTGTTTTGGGAGAGTTTCCGAAAAATCTGAGTTGGCAATGGTATTACGGGGTCCGCATAGTTTGTTTTTGTTAGAGAAAAAGCATAAGTAAAACAAATTTAAAAAAACAAATCGGAAGAAACAACGAAAAGATAAATAATGAATAATGGTAAATGGTAATAATACTTACAATAAATTGTAATAATAAATACATTATATTCCTTAAAATTGACAAAAGTAATCCGTTTCAATTTGCAAAAATCAAATTACTCGAAGTTGACCGATTTTTTTAAAATTATATACATAAAATAACAATGTTAATAATACTCTATTCGTCGTATAAGATAGTTCTCGTTTCTCATTTTTCACGAGAATTAAGGAATATGAAACATATCATCATTTGCGTTTAATATTGTACTTGTATTCAAAAGTGAATAATTTTTCCTTTTTCATAAAAAAAACAAAGCAAAACACTATTATATGGCTTTAGGTAAATTATACTGATTGTTGCAATCTACAAAATTAACTTAAATAAACAAAAGTAACCAATAAGATTACAACAAAAATATATATTTAAAGTAGAAAAAATTGAAATAGGAACATTTTTCTGGAACACCGAAAAAAACTAACGAGAAATATGTTGTGAGGAAAAAGGAGTATAAAAATATCAATACTTCTGATATAAAATGATTATTGATATGGTTGTTCTTGTTGCTGCTACTATCAAGGTTGCACGCAAAAGGATGCGATTCGAGTACGAAAACGATATGGACACAACCATACAGGTAGACATAATCTTGCCAATAATGGATGCAAACATAACCGTATGTCCCTAAAGTTATTGTTAAGACAAACATGAAATTATCCAACACCAATACAATCCAAGTGACCCCAATTCCATAGTTATCACCTTATTTTGTTGTATAATCCAATAAAAAACGCAAATATGACTTTTCTTATATAGAAATGACACTAAGGTCCTGTTTATTTGGAATGAAAGAAACTAAACTGAAATGAACTAAACTGAAATAAACTGAACTGAGAGAAACTTAATTGCAGAGAGAAACTGAACTAAACTGAAAATAAGTCTAAAAAAATAAGGCCTAAAATTTTTCATATAGCATTTCTAGTATAAGTAGTACACTATATATTCCATTTGTCCGTCTT
Organism: Beta corolliflora; assembly: GCA_947648045.1. Classification (NCBI taxonomy): domain Eukaryota; kingdom Viridiplantae; phylum Streptophyta; class Magnoliopsida; order Caryophyllales; family Amaranthaceae; genus Beta; species Beta corolliflora. Next base: position 234,966 of record CANSZD010002938.1, read on the forward strand.
CAAACGTTTTTAAAAAAAGGGAAATTCCCATTGGTAACCTTGTAGTTTTTCGGTTTCCCAATGGTAATCCTGTGGTTTTCAAATTCCCAAAAATGACCTTGTACTTTGTTGAATTCCCAAATGTGACATTTTGCGTTAAATTTCCGTTAAAATTAACTGTTAAATCAATGCACGCAAATTGAGATGTTTCTGGAATGCAAATTGAGGCGAATCTGATCATTTTTTGCAAATTTCGACATCAAATTTGAACCATAAATGACCCTCAAAACCTTGACAGGGCTATTTTTTCTGAAAAATTTGCGTTCCAGAAATATCTCGATTTGCGTGCATTATTTTGTGTGCCGAAAAAAATAGCCCGGTCAAGGTTTTGGGGGTCAATTTAGCCCTTTTATGGGTCAAATTTGAGGTCGAAATTTGCAAAAAACGATCAGATGCCCCTCAATTTGCATTCCACAAACATTTCGATATGCGTTTATTGATTTAACAGTTAGATATAACGGAAATTTAACGGAAAAAGTCGCGTTTGGGAATTCAACAAAGATAAAGGTCATTTTGGGAATTTAAAACCATAAGTGCTACCATGGGAAACCGAAAACTACAAGGTTACCAATGGGAATTTCCCTTAAAAAAAATGATATCCATAATATTCTGAGCTAAGCATTGGTTCTGTCATGATCTTCGAGACTTCTGACTATTCAAACGCATATATAAACATACACATACACTCCACCCATTCTAGATCTAATCATTTAATGAACAATTCTAAAATTCTTCATACCCCCAGGCCCCACTTGTTGTATTTTTCTACAATTAAATGGACCAATCGAGCCCAAATGGATTGACATTTCCAACTTGTCTGTTCTTAATCAACTGACTTTTTTTAGTGATGATCAATATCAATGATTCATGCACTAGAGTCTATAATGACTATCTAATACTCCCTCCGTCCCATAATATAGTCTTTATTTCTCATTTTTTACGAGAATTAAGGAAAGTGGAGCATTGAATGATAAACAATTAATGTTGTGGGAAAAAAGCTGATTTTAGGAGAGATAATGGTGTATAATGGGTGAAAGAGCATTAAATATATGACTAATTCAACCCTTAGGTTCAATAAACAAAGAAAAAAACTATTTTCAAGGAGCAAATAAATGATGGTTGCATGATTTTTTAGGCAAATCAAGGGGAATTGTAGAATTAAAAAAAAAAAAAAGAACAACATTTTGGGACACTCAAAATAGGATGCAAGCACTATATTATGGGACGGAGGGAGTATGAAAATGGATTAATGGAGCACCCAGATTAACATTGACTCCATTTAATTACTCTACCCGGTCCCACTTTGCACACTGATAAAATCCAAAGAGATAAATCCAAACAAGGCACACCAAATTTGACGAAAAAAAAAAAAAAAAAACTTTCAAGCTTCACCAACATTTCCTCTCTTTTGCTAACATGCTTTCTCACTTGATTTCTCTACCTCCAACTAACTCACTTTGAGGCCAAGCATAAAAGAAAACAGAACACAACTGCTTCATCCACAAAATGACAAAATTATCCTTTCCCTCCCTAATACTCCCGCCCCTTTTGTTCTACCTCCTCCTTACCTCCCTACCCTTTTTCGTAATTTCGCAATCTCTCTCCTCTGACCAAGATATCTTATTGAAAGTCAAAGAACAATGGGGCAATCAACCTCCCATGGATTCATGGAGTGCCACCACCCGCACCCCTGTTTGTTCTTGGACTGGAATTAATTGCACCGGTGGCGAAACCGTCACCGGAATCTCCTTCAATAGCCAAAACATTCGTGGCGAAATCCCACCGTCTATTTGTGACCTCAATAACCTCACCATTCTTGATCTTGGAAACAATAGTATCCCAGGAAACTTCCCCATAATTTTATACAATTGTACCAAGCTCAAAACTTTAGTCTTATCTTCAAATTATTTTGTTGGGAAATTACCCAATGATATAAATAAGCTTTCTCCTAATATCCAACACATTGACTTTAGTGCCAATAACTTCACTGGTGATATCCCAACATCATTAGCTCAGCTCAAAGAGTTGATCACTTTGCATTTGGATTCCAACTTGTTCAATGGCACATTCCCTTCTGAATTGGGAAACTTGGAGAATCTTGAGGAATTGGTGTTAGCTTACAATTCATTTTCACCTATGAAGTTGCCCAAAGAATTTGGGATGCTTAAGAATTTGAAGTTGCTTTGGATGACTCAATGCAATTTGATTGGCGAAATTCCAAAGGAATTTGCTAATCTAACTAGCCTTGAGCATTTAGACTTGGTGAAGAATGATTTGGTGGGTGAAATCCCAAGTGGGTTGTTTTTGTTCAAGAATTTGACAAATCTATACTTGTACAAAAATAGGCTTTCAGGGGGAATTCCATCCTCAATGGAGACCTTAAATTTGATAGAACTCGATCTCTCGGAGAACGAATTGACAGGAATAATCCCTGAAGACATTGGAAAGCTGCAAGAGTTAGAGGTCTTAAATTTGTTCCAAAACAAATTCCATGGAACATTACCTACAAGTATAGGTTTGCTTCCATTGAGGGAATTTAAGATATTCAGCAACCGGTTTTCGGGTCCACTTCCTCCTGAACTAGGCTTACACTCGAACCTCGAGCACTTCGAGGTTCTAGACAATGCATTCACCGGCCAACTGCCAGAGAATCTTTGCGCCGGCGGGAAGCTGTTGGGTGTGGTAGCTTTCAACAACTATCTTAATGGGACAATCCCAAGTTCCTTAAGCCAATGCAACTCTTTGCTCATCATTTCAGTCTACAACAATAGCTTGTCAGGTGAAGTTCCTGAAGGGTTATGGACTTTGCAGCATATGATGCTCATGCAACTTAGCAGCAACCAATTTTCAGGCCAACTTCCTCATAAATTGGCTTCCAACATGAGTCATGTTGAATTGAGCAACAATAATTTTTCCGGGAAGATTCCAATAAGTGTAAGCTCATGGAAAAATCTACAGGTATTTCAAGCAAGCAACAACTTGATCACAGGTACTGTTCCATTGGAATTAACAAGCCTTTCGCACCTTAACACTCTCTTACTTGATCGAAATCAACTCACTGGTGAACTTCCCTCAGAAATAATTTCATGGAAAAGCTTAAATAGCTTTGATATTTCTTATAACCAGCTTTCTGGCTCAATTCCATCAGCTTTTGCCTCTTTGCCTGTCCTTACTTATCTTAATTTGTCTAATAATCAATTTTCTGGCCAACTCCCACCTGAATTAGGCCGATTACGATTGAATTCACTCAACTTATCCTCAACTAAGCTCACTGGGAAGATCCCAGTTGGGCTTGATAACAGTGCTTACAGTACTAGTTTTATGAACACCCATTTATGCTCCGATACTGGGTTTTTAGAACTTCCGGCTTGCTCGTTTAGTCAACGAAACCCGAATTTGTCCTCCAAATATCTTGCTCTTATCATAGTTCTTGCATTGGTTGGCTTCTTAGCAATTGCATACTTTACTGTGTTCATAATCCATGTAATCAAGCAGAGAAAAAATAAGCAAGAACTAGAAACATGGGAACTTACCTCTTTCCACAGTCTAGACTTCACAGAAGAAAAAATCGTTGCTAACTTAACTAAGAAGAATATGATTGGGTCTGGAGGATCCGGTGAAGTTTACCGGATTCCCATTAACCAATCAGGGGGTGCTGTTGCAGTTAAGAGGCTATGGAACAACAGAAAAATAAGCAACAATTCAGAAAAGGAGTTCATGGCTGAGGTCCAAATTCTGGGTACAATAAGGCATCTCAACATAGTGAAGTTACTTTGCTGTATTTCGAGTAAAAGCTCGAAATTGCTCGTGTATGAATACATGGAGAATCAAAGCCTGGATAAATGGATCCGTGATAGTGAATCGCGGCCCGTTACATCAATGAGTGGGTCAGTTCAGCATGCAGTTTTGGATTGGCCTACTAGATTGAAAGTTGCATTTGATGCTGCTCAAGGATTAAGTTATATGCACAACGATTGTTCACTTCCCATAGTTCATAGGGATGTGAAATCCAGTAATATTTTGCTGGACTCCGAGTTTAACGCGAAGATCGCTGATTTTGGGTTAGCAAGGATTTTGGCTAAGGCACAAGGAGAACCTCAGACTGTCTCTTCTGTTGCTGGATCTTTTGGTTATATGGCCCCAGGTAATATATGGGCATCGCCCTGTAATTTACTTACTATCGCACTGTATTGTTACTAACAATATACTCGAACTACAATAAAAAGCTGACAATAGAGTGTTTGTTATCTGTTTTTGAATTGCAGAGTATTGCTACACAACCAAGGTGAACGAGAAGATTGACATCTACAGCTTTGGCGTAGTTCTTCTGGAGCTTGTGACAGGGAAAGAGCCGCACATTGGAGACGAGCACACGAACCTTGCAGAGTGGGCTTGGAGGCATTACAGCCAGGGGTATCCGATTAAGGATGTCCTTGATAAGGAAGTGGAGGAGCCTTGCTATTTGGAAGAGATGAGCACTGTGTTCATGATAGGCTTGATGTGCACTAACACATTAGCTTCTTCTAGGCCTTCAATGAAGGATGTCTTACAATTGCTTCGACGACATAGCACGCTAGAAGGTTCTGGAAGAGCCAAGGCAAAGCATGAACGTGATCGTGATGTATCCCCTCTTCTTGGGAGTGAGAATTATATCTCTAGTTGTGGAAATAGCAAGAGAGTCAGGGGAGTAGAAGAAGATAAGTATGACATGGTCTAAATCTCTTTCCACAAGGAGCTAACTATCTAGGACCAATTCTGGAAGCAGCTTTGGTTGAGCCAATCTCCACCAAAGCTGAAGCTGTTCATATGGAAAGTCTGCAATTCTGCCTTGGCATCTTTTTCGCTCGTGTGAAATCACTAAGAGAGTGTGGGCAGCTTCACTGCTTCAAGTTTGGGTCTAAGGAGTGACCAAGGATGCCTCAATTTGATTCAAGACTGGATTAAAAACTCCCTAAAATACCTATGGAGTAAGCATGATCAAGACTCATGTGGAGCGAGAACCTTTATCTCCATTCTATGGGGGTATCTGGATCCACAGGAATGAATTAACGTTCAGAAGGGAGAGCCCGAATTCGAGGAGAATCATCCAGATTTCAAAGGAAACGAGCGAGAGATGGAGAAAGGCGGAGGGTTATTATATAGGCCAGACTCTGGTGCAAAACATGAAGAAGAGGAGTCCGACAAAAGCAAGGGAACTGAATAACTTAGATGTTCAAGACGGACAGAACTTGGATGCTCGAAAAGGCTTTCGTCCCAAATTCAATTACACTATGGGGTTGTTTGGGGATTAGTTTTTTTTTGTTTTTGTTTTTTTTTTTTTTTTTTGGTTTTTTTTTGTTTTTTTTGTATGTATTGGCTTTTTAAGTTGGTCATTTAAGCCAATTTGTTTCAAAAGTGTTTGGCAAAATTAATTGTGTTGTTTGTTTATTAGAGTTTTTGGGCACAAAAAAAAAATCCAAAAAGCTCGCTCAGGCAGTTTTTTCATTTTTCACCAACCAAAAGCCAATAACCAAACACTTTTTTTTGAGTCACTGAAAAGCCATTTACCAAACATAGCCTATCTTAGAATGCTCTAAAAAAGTTAGTCACATTTTTGTTGAACTAGTTGTGATTGACTTTCCAAAAGAGCCGTATTATTAACTTTTTTTTAAAAATAAAATAGAATCCTTATTAATTACTAGTGTGTTCTAATGTAAAAATATGAGAATGATCAAGGATTAAGGTTGCTCTTCTTCTCTTCTAGTTCTCTTTTTGTATTTTATCTTTAACTTATATCATGCAATACTTTCATAATAAAAATTTTAGATTGAAGGTTTTGATAAGTAGTTCAATTTTGTAGAGCTTTTGAAATTTCACATGTTGTCATAATTCAAAGATTGAAGCCTAGAAATTTTATTTTCCAGGACATTGTATGTTGCATTGTTGCTATTAATACCATAATATCGGAATTGGGTGGGGGTTACTTAGCAAGAATAGTGCTTGGACCTTAGGGTAATGGCAAGAGTATTAATTTCTGGGAGGATGATTGGTTGTATGTGGGCCCGATTCGGAGTTGGGTTCAGGGGCCTCTTCCTCAGGCTGAATATGGTAGGAAAGTCCAGAGTTTGGTCTCTATGGGGAAATGGGACTTGTCAGTCCTTCCTATTGCCCTTCCGGAGTACATTAGTTTCCGTATACTTAGTTGCCCTCCGCCCATGGAGGGATCGCAGGAAGATCTCCTCGTTCCCCTTTTTCTTGAGCCAAAGGGGTTTTCTCTCAAGTTAGCTTACAAGTCCCTTCTCCCCAATCCTCCTGGGGACGTCGATATATCTTGGTTGTGGCAAGGGCAAATGGAGCCTAAAATCAAGTTCTTTATGTGGTTGGTGTGGCATGACCGCATCCCACATAGGAGGCTCCTCACCACGAGAGGTATTGTGTCTGATGCTTCATGCCCTAGGTGTCAAGATCCTACGGAAGATAGTGTGCACATCCTTGCCGTCTGTCCTAAGAGTCGGGATGTTTGGACCCTCGATGGGGCCCCCCTCATTCCCTTGTACGGACCTCCGGGCTTGGCTTAAAATGCATATGTCGACCCATAGCATGTTTAGGGGCTTACTCTGGAGTACAATTTTCCCTTATCTCTGCCACGAGATATGGAAAGATCGGAATATGTGTGTGTTCAAGATCAAGGATCTCTCGCCTTCCCCTGTGATTAGTTTTCGTGCCTCGGGAGCTGCCCGAGACTTTATGAATGCGGCCCCCTTGAGGCCGCAGCAGAGTCCGCTTGGGCCCCTCCGGTTTGACCATCCCCCGAGTTGTCTTATGATTCATGTTGATGCTTCCTTTGTTGGTCCTAGCGAAATTGTCGGATTAGGAGGTGTGGTTAGAGAGGGTAGGGGTAATTGGATCCTGGGGTTTGGGAAGCAAGTTTACACTAACAGTTGTCTTGCAGCGGAACTTCTAGCCATCCTGGAAGCTATGTATTGTGTTGAAAACCAGGAAATTCAGGATGCTATCATTTATTCTGACTGTAAGAACGCGGTGGATCTCATCCTTGGAGATAGATCTGATATTTGTCTAAATATTCTGAATGCTTGCAGGCAGTGGCTCAGGGCGTTCCCGAGGATTCTGATTAATCATTGTAATCGTCAATTTAATCATGTAGCGGACAGTATGGCCAAGGCTTGTAGGGCCATGGATTCGGCTTGTATTGTAACTAGGTTTTTTCCCACCTCCCTAGTTACTGTATTGAACAATTAACTCTGGATTGTAATAGCTTGAACGTTATTAGTTAATGAATGAAGGTCTTTGTTTACCAAAAAAAAATATGGAAGAATTAACTGGTATGCCAATGTGGGACACCATATGTTAATTCAAAAGAAAACCCAAAAATAAAAGAAAGAAAAGAAGAAAACAGAGGTTAATAAATAACACGGAATCCAAATAAATCCAAATAGAAGTGAGTTTATAAGATATATCTGGAATTCAGGCAACATTTTTTGAGAGGAATTCAGGCAACTTTTAACTACATATAAAGAGAGATTACTAAGAAACTGGACATCACAGGAGAAAAGAAAAAAGGAAAAGAAAAGGGGACAATTGGACGGGGAAAGAAGCAAACGTTTTCATTGGATGAGGCTTTTGAGGCCCGATTAGGTGAGGCTGCTGGACGCATGAAGATGAGCTTTAGAGCTCGATTGGCATGGAGATGAGATTATACTACAAAAGTTTATGGATATTGTAGGCAAAAGTAATTGTTGTAGTAGGTGGTATTGACTAGCTGTTATAGTAGTTGTTGACTAGTTGTGGTAGGCAGTTATAGTAGTCGTAATTTTTTTTTTAAATTACTAATCCTTCGCGGTTATATGTTAGTATTAAAGGTTAGTAGTGAAAGTACCTTGTGAATAGTGTTCGATGAAACTATCGGTTGGAACAGTAAAAGAATAAAAAAAAAGTTATTTTATCAAACATCTAATTTGTAAAATTCTTTTTCTTATTCCAAAATTAGGATGAACCCCCATTCTCTGGTTTTTACTTCGATTCCAATGACTATATTTTTTGACACAAATAAAACAATGGACACAATGTCGGTTTTGTGGCAATCCCATGGCTACTTTTTGATTCGGATTCATGCCTGGCGGATCGACTTTCCCTAGTCCAAGCACAAATAGTGGAGATAGCTGTGGGAAATACTGGAGCAGAACCATTTGTTGGAGATAAAGAATTCGATCAGTCAGTTGCCCTCAAAAACCTTTGGTACTATATTGGTAATCCTACAAGGATTTTACGTTTTTACGTAAATGGAAATTGACAATATTTCTGAAATAATAATTTCTATTACTTTTGGCGAGAAAAAACCTTTTATCAAGATACATACATTGTCGTGTGATTCCAATTAAAAGGTCAAACTTCAAGTCATTGACCTCCTTTTTTCTTTGCTCTCTTTGTACTATGTTTTACTTTCAAAAGCTAATATCACAAAGATACCTCTAACTCAAATGTTATTATCTTTAAGTTTTCAAAACACTATCTCAATTGTTCAAATTTACCTTCAAAAGCTAATTTACTAAGCCCTAGTAATCACTTAAACTAGAAATTTCACTTGGTCAACCATCTAAATGCTACTTAAAAAATTATTACGAAACACACCTGGTATCTGATATTAAAATGAATTAGAATATTTAAATGTTATAACAAGACCGTAAAATCTAACACGTAAATATATAAGTTTGTCAAGTTATACAATATAAGATATTATTGGTATCACTGATAGAATCTCTTTAATGATGTGCAGATTTCACATATACCTTTGATTTAGAAAAAAAATACAATTATAATTTTAGAAGCACTGTGGAGTGAGAATATAGATGTATATATATATATATATGGAAAAATTCACAACAATAATCTGAACTATGACCACTCTTCCCATATTAATCCAAACTAAGGGTTATTCTAGTATAATCCAAATTTTAGGAGGTATCTTCCCAAAATGATCTGATTACCTATTATAACCTCTTTAGCAGGTTACTTCACCACGTGGCACATTATGATTAGTTCTTTTTTATTTTTTTATTTCTTCCCATTTATATTCCTCATTTGCCGGCCACCACCATCTCCTCATCACTCACTGGTCACTCCCCCCTCACTCTCCTCCATTACACCAAAAATCACCCTCTTACTTCCTCAAACTAGCACCACCGTTCCCACCTGACAACTATCACCACCACCACCACCACCACCACCTTTGTTCTCATTATGTACACAATCTTAACATGCATTTCATCGATCAAAACATCGACATTAATAATCACGACGAAGACATTGAACACCATGACAACGTTACCAACATCGGCAACAACGATAATGATTCAGCTTAGCGAAAATCGTGCTCTTGAGCCATTGCCGCCAATTGATTCCGACGATCGATTTTTTTCCAACAAATTCTCATGATTTTTGCGGGTATTCTTGATGAGATAGAAAATTTTAAGACCCTAATTGCAAGGTTATGAAGATATTGGAGCTTAATTGAAATTCAATAATGTGAAGAATGTGAAATTTCAAGAGAAAAAATTTGAATTTTGCAAGGTTACCCATTGCCCTTCTCTCTCCTCCACCACTAGATACACCATTGTTCCACCTTCACCTCATTTTAGCCTTTGTTGAAGCCGTCTTGTTGTTCTTTATTTTTGTGTGTATTAAATGTCATCAATTCTGGTGGTTGGGTGGGTGGTGATGGAATTGAAATTTCCGCACTTTTGTGGTTGTGAGGGTAATTATGGCAGCGGAGGAAGATTTGGTGGTTGGTGGATGGGGCAGAGATGCGGCTAAAAGGAGATGCAGCTACAGGGTGTAGGCGTTGGTGAAGGGACGTAGGGGTTGAATTGTAGGCGGTGGTGAAGGGGAGTAGATATTGGCAATTGGTTAGGAAGGGGAGGAAGAGATAGTGAAAAAAAATTATCCGATTGAATAGGTCACTAGTCACCTGGAATCATTATGGGAAGGTGTCACTTATAATTTAGATTATACTAGAATAACTCATGGTTGGGATTAATATAGGAAGAGTGGTCATAGTTGGGATTATTGTTGTAAATTTTTCCTATAGTTGGGATTATATTTTTTTTGGGCCCCACACTGGGAACCTCTTGGAAGGACCCTACTGGACCAGCACCTATCGCAGGTCAGCTAGCCCAGCTACGCAGGTCAACGCTTGATAATAGGGGGGATTAAGAGAATCCCTACTCCCAAGCACAAGTAGGTAGTGGGGCTCGAACTTGTGACCTCAAAGTCACAAGGTGAGTTCTCCACTACCTCCACCAAGCAAGCTTGGTTATATATGTATAGAACTTGTGACTTAAAGTCACAAGGTGAGTTCCCCACCACCTCCACCATATATATATATATATATATATATATATATATATATATATATATATATATATATATATATATATATCTCCACATGTATACTTCATGGGAGACCAAGGTTCAAATCTTGGTGGAACAAAAATTTCAATATTGTTGTGGGGAGGGGAGGATTGGGGCTTGTTGGGCCTCTCGGTGAGTGGCCCTGTGCGAGGGCAGCCCAGAGGAAATTCATCTTACAACGGGTTCCCGAAAGGGGTATATATATATATATATATATATATATATATATATATATATATATATATATATATATATATATATATATATATATATATATATATATATATATATATATATATATATATATATATAAGTGAGTTCATATGAGAATGCATACTTACATGAGAAATGAGAATGGATTTTACGCGCTATATCTCTAATGAACAAGTGATGTAACTCTAATGAAAAAGTGATGTAACTCCAAAAAAAGAATATTAGAAAAAAAAACTTTAAATTTTTTTTTTTTGGGCTCAAATTTTTTTTTCGGGGGTATAACTCTAATGAATAAGTGTTGTAACTCTAATCCAATCGTGTGGTTGAGATTCATTCTCATTTCTCATGTAAGGAGCATTCTCATGTGATCTTGCCCCTATATATATATATATATATATATGGTAAGATGAATTTCCTCTGGGCTGCCATCGCACAGAGCCACTCACCCAGAGGCCCAACAAGCCCTATATATATATACACACACACACGCGCACGCGCCAAAGACACCCCACACACACAGATAGAGAGATGTATAAGTGACTTTTTGGTGAGCAACAGGTGGTAGACTAGTGGTATTGGCAAAACCTCCGATCCCATAGGTCATGGGACCGAATCTCACACCTTACAAGAGGGATCTTCAAATTCCCTCTACTTGTAACTTGTAAGGGTCTTAAACATACATTAAAAAAAACGATTTTTTCACCAAGTACCCCCGAATTTTCAGAAAATTCATGAGGTACCCTCGCACTTTTCAAAATACACGGGGTACCTCTCAATTTCACGATAATACACCCAAATACCCTTAATGACTAACGGTGGTTAACTCCGTTAGTCATTAACCCTAATTTTCTATTTTAAACCCTAATTAACCCCTAATCCTAACCCCTACCTCTAACCCTAACCCTAACCCTAACCACCTAGGTCAATACCCCCTCCCACCACCCCAGCCACCCACCCCCTCCCCCCACCCCCACCGCAGCCCCCCCACCCCACCGAAACCCCCCACCCACCACGGCCCCCTCCCCAACCACCCCAGCTAGGGGTGTTCATGGGTGGTTAACCGTCCCGAAATAAAATTTCGGTTCGGTAACCGGAAGTATCGGTTTGTCATTTTTGCGAACCGTAACCGTTCAAACCGGTAACCGCATAAACGGTTAACCGGTTTTTTGGTACGATTTTCCGGTTAACCATTACTCAAGTTTTATCAAATTATTTTGCTAATTTTATATATTAGATTTCAATTTTTTCTCAACATAAATAATATACCATTAATACCAAGATTTACTATCAAAAACAATCATCTCTAAAAACATTCCGCACCATACAATACATATCTCAAAATTCTAAGAAAAAGCAAGCACAAAAATCTAAACTATTACAAGTTGATAGTAATCACAGTGAGAGTAGTCCACAATCATCTCTAAACTATGGCAGAGAGTAGTTCACAGTGAGTGCACAGAGGCACAAAGTAACTATTACAAGTTGAAGTAACTATTACAGGGAGAGTTAGAGTTGAGTTGAGTTGATGACTGATGACTTACTAGTGATGAGTGATGAGAGTCAATTATTGTGTTGGTTTTGGACTTTTGGGCTTCACATGACCCTTTCTTAGATTTTGGACTTTTGGGCTTCACATTTTGTTACTTAGTTACTGACTTACCTTTTCTCATAAATCAGTCTACACTCTACAGTACATTACTTAGTCTAAATTACTGCATTTACTAAAAAAAATTAATATAATTATTATAAAAAATTAAATAATAATAAAATAAAATAAATATATCCGGTTTTTCGGTTAATCGTTTTCCTAAAATCATAACCGTAACCGTACTGTTTAATCGTATTATTTACCGGTTCGGTAACCGAACCGTTTAATCCCAAATTTTCTAGTTCGATAACCGCCCATTTTGACCGGTTTTTCGGTTTTTCGATCCGATTTTTTGTGAACACCCCTAACCCCAGCATCCCCCCTCCCCCCACCCCTGTCGATTTCCGCACCCTAGCCCCCACCCCCGTCGATTTCCGCACCCCTCCCCCGTCGATTTTAGTTGCGTTTTTCGTGGAAGTGGAACAACCCAGAAGGGGGTGGGTCGAAAATCAACGGGGGTGTTTTTCGTGGAAGTGGAATAGCCCGGAAGCGGAAATCAACGGGAGTGAGCTTGCGGGGGGCGGGGAGGGGGGAGCTATTGTGGCGATGAGGGGGGGTGGGGAGGGGGGCTGCGGGGGTGGAGTGGGGTGGGGACGGGGGGCGGGAGGTGGGGGGGGGGGTGGGGGAAGGGGGATGGGTGGTGGTGGTGGAGGTTAGGGTTAGGGTAAGAAGTTAGGGGTTAAGGTTATGAGTTAGGGGTTAGGGTTTAGTTCGGTTAATTATGGTTTAATTAGGGGTTAATTAGGGTTAATTCTAACGGAGTTAATCGTCGTTAGTCATTAAGGGCATTTCGATGTATTATCATAAAACTGAGGGGTACCCCGTGTATTTTGAAAAGTGCGAGGGTACCTCGTAAATTTTCTGAAAACTCGGGGGTACTTTGTGAAAAAACCAGAAAAAAAGAGGAACCTAATGGTATCGACAATTTGACATCAGTTGATCTCCAATTTCCCCCTCCTTGCAAAGTACTTCAACCTACCTTTCTAAAAAAACCTTTTTGTATTTTTACACTAACATCCCAAAATACCATCTATTCTATTTCAAAAGTCTTTAACTTAATTACTTTATAAAAAGAGCAGCCTAATGGTATTGACATCACCTGATCCCAATTTGGCAATTTGCCCCTCCTTGCAAGGTACTTCAACTTACATTTCTAAAAAAAAGGTGATATTTTTGGTGATTGTACACTAACGTCCCAAAATACCACCTATTTTTTTTCGAAAGCATCCAAAACACCTGTCAATTTCTCTAAAAATATAGTATTTACCACCAATAAATGCTCTATTTGCATAATTCCAAAACCTATGAATTGAACGCAATTATATTATGCACAATTACCAAACTTGGTTTGACTCACTTCATGAGAATTCAACCTCATGGCCTCAAGGTCCGCAAATTAGATCCTGGAATGGGGAGTAGGATGAGCATCCTACACCTTCCCCTAAGTGACGTCGTTTTATTAGTTTTAGGAGAGCCAAAAATTTGGCTGACTTTTGGCAGTATTTTGAAAGTGGGCCACTCTCCCATTTTTGAAAGTGGGCCAGCAATATTTTTGATGTACAAATGCATATGGTTTGTTGTACAATAATATACGAGTGTACATTTTGTATTTTTTCAGTGATCGAAGTAATGACCATCAATGTACATTGTGATTTATCCTTATTGCGTTGGTTGTTGTACCTTTTTTTGATTACTAGCTCTACCTATAGTTGCATTTCATATTGAATTGTACATATTGAATTTCATCAGTGAACAAACATCAACACACCAGTGTACAAAGAAATAAAGATTGCAAATTACTCACTTGACATCGGTTTCGGGAATTGGGTTTTTCGTCATATGTACATTTTGATTTTGTTAATGAACAACCACGAAGCCAAGAATGTACAAAGAAACATAATAGAATAAAAGTATTCATTTGGCATCCTAGTTACAACAATGTAAATAACAAGAATGTACAAACAAACATCCCAGTAATGTACAATCAATTTCACTTAATGTACAACAATGTAAATAATAAGAAGTCATCAAATCAGTTATTAAATGGTGAAACGAAGAATCGTCAAATCGATTACTTTTTGAATTTTCGACATACGTACACTGGAAGTAAGGGAATGTACATTTGCTGTCAAATCAATTACTTTTTGCATGTTCATTGGTGCGTTTTATTCTTCTTGCCTTGCGTTTTGGAGCTGGTGTAGGATGCTCATCCTACACCTCATACCAACATCTACGGATTGCTCAAAGTCAGAGGTTCGAATCCCACCAAGTGGGGGCCACTTGGAGGAGGATTCCCCTATCATTCCCTCCTTTCAAGTGATTGTGCCTTTGGGTCGAACCCTATACGAGCAAAACTTAGAGACTATTAATTTGCCCAATTTATATATATATTTAGCAATCTAGAACAAAACATTGAGTAGTGGTAAAGAGAATTCCGTGGAAACTTTGTCTTGCACAGTTGTAATTTTCTAGAATCAAATGCACCGGCCAGTCGGGTAAGAAGAAAACAGTAAGCTAGTCGTAGTTATTACTCCTTAGTCATTATTTATTTATTACTGGTCCATGTCCATCACTACTTTTCTTTCCTTTTACAGGCAATTTTCTCGTTGTTTTTGTTGACCCATCACAACCCAATATTTATAACTTTATAACAAGATCCAAAATGAATTACTCCAAGTCGTCAAATTTGAATACAATACCGTTGAACGTTTGACCAAATTTCTCTCTTTTTCCCTCCCAACATGTTTTCCCGCTACTAGCTGTTCTAGCTCCTCTGCCTCCAACTCCACTTCCTAAGGCAGAGGAACCATATAAAAAACAGAGCAAAACTTCCTTAATCCACATACAAAATGACAAAAATACCCTTTCCTTCCCTCCATCTTCCACTCCTTTTCTTCTCCTTCCTCCTTATCTCTCTACCCTTTGTGGTAATTTCACAATCTCACTCCTCTGACCAAGACATCTTGTTGAACATTGCACAGCAATGGGGCAATCCACCTCCAATGCAATCATGGAATTCCACCATCCCTGTTTGTGTTTGGCCGGGAATCAATTGCACAGATGGCGAAAGCGTTACCGGTATCTCTCTAAATAGCCAAAACATCGATGGCGCAATCCCGGCGTCCATTTGTGATCTCAAAAACCTCACCTTGCTTGATCTTGGAAACAATAGCATCACAGGAAACTTCCCCACATTTTTATACAATTGTACCAAGCTCCAAACTTTAGTATTATCCTCAAATTATTTTGTTGGGAAATTACCAAATGACATAAATAAGCTTTCTCCTAACCTCCAAAACCTTGACCTTAGTGCCAACAACTTCACTGGTGATATTCCAACCTCATTAGCTCAGCTCAAAGGGTTGATCACCTTGCATTTAGAATCCAATTTGTTCAATGGCACGTTTCCTTCTGAGTTGGGTAACTTAAAAAATCTTGAAGAATTGTGGTTAGCTTACAACCCATTTTCCCCTGTAAATTTGCCCAAAGAATTTGGGATGCTCAATAATTTGAAGTTTCTTTGGATGAGACAATGCAATTTGATTGGCGAAATCCCAGATGATTATGCTAATCTAACTAGCCTTGAGCATTTAGACTTGGTGGAGAATGGTTTGGTCGGTGGAATTCCAAGTAAGTTGTTCTTACTCAGGAACTTGACATATGTATACTTGTATAAAAATAGGCTCTCAGGGGGAATTCCGTCCTCGATCGAGGCCTTGAACTTGGTCGAAATCGATCTCGCAATGAACAATCTGACAGGAATGATTCCTGATGCATTTGGAAAGCTCCAAAAATTAGGGACCCTGCAGTTGTTTGAAAACCAACTCCATGGAACAATTCCGCCAAGTATTAGCCTGCTTCCTTCCTTGAAGAAGTTGAAGTTGTTTAAAAACCGGTTGTCAGGTCCACTTCCTCCGGAAATGGGCCTACACTCAAAACTCGAGGGCTTTGAAGTGTCGGACAATGCATTCACCGGCCAACTGCCGGAGAATCTTTGCGCGGGTGGGAACTTAAATGGTGTTGTGGCATTCAACAACTATTTGAATGGGACAATCCCGCGTTCTCTAAGCCAATGCAACTCTTTGATCGTAATTTTACTCAACAACAATAGCTTGTCAGGTGATGTTCCTGAAGAGCTTTGGAGTTTGCAGGAGATGATGACCATATTGCTTAACAACAACCAATTTACAGGCCAACTCCCTGAGAAATTGGCTTCGAACTTGAGCCGTGTTGTTATCAGCAACAACAAATTTTCCGGGAAAATTCCACCAAGTATAAGCACTTGGAGAATTTTGCAGGTGTTTGAAGCTAGTAACAACATGATCACAGGTACTGTTCCATTGGAGTTAACTAGCCTTTCAAACCTCAACACTCTCCTGCTTGATGGGAATCAGCTGACAGGTGAACTTCCCTCAGAAATAATCTCATGGCAAAACTTAAACAGATTGGATCTGTCTCATAACGAGCTTTCTGGTTCGATTCCTTCTGTTCTAGGCTCTTTGCCTGTCCTTAATTATCTTGATTTGTCTGATAATCAGTTTTCTGGCGAAATCCCACCTGAATTTGGCCAATTAAAAGTTCCTTCACTCAACCTTTCCTCCAATCAGCTCAATGGGAAAATCCCATATGGAATTGACAACATTGCATACAAGACTAGCTTCTTAGATACCCACTTATGCTCCAATACCGGATTGTTAGACCTCCCAAAATGCTCGACTCCTCCTAGAAACCCGAACTTGTCTTCGAAATATCTTGCTTTAATTATAGTCCTTGCATTGATATCCTTCCTAGCAATTTCATACTTCATTGTGGTCATAATCAATGAAATACGGCAAAGAAATAATAAGCAAGAACTGGCATCATGGAAACTAACCTCTTTCCAAAAGCTAAATTTCACAGAAGAGAAAATCCTTGCTAACTTAACTGAGAATAATGTGATTGGGTTCGGAGGATCCGGTAAAATATACCAGATCCGCATCAACCAATCAGGAGATGAGGTTGCAGTTAAGAGGATATGGAATAACAGGAAAACGAGCAACAGGTTGGAAAACGAGTTCAATGCTGAGGTCCAAATTCTGGGTACAATAAGGCATCTCAACATAGTGAAGTTACTTTGCTGTATTTCGAGTCAAAACTCGAAACTGCTTGTGTACGAGTATATGGAGAAACAAAGCCTGGATAAATGGATCCATGAGAGCAATAGGCAACAAGTTTCATCAAAGAGTGGGTCCGTTCATCATGCAGTTTTGAATTGGCCTGCTAGATTGAAAATTGCTATTGATGCTGCTCAAGGATTAAGTTATATGCACCATGATTGTTCACCTCCCATAATTCATAGGGATGTGAAATCCAGTAATATATTGCTGGATTCCAAGTTTAATGCTAAGATTGCTGATTTTGGGTTAGCAAAGATTTTAGCAAAGCCACAAGGAGAGCTTCATACAGTCTCTGCTGTTGCTGGATCTTTCGGTTACATGGCCCCAGGTATAATATATTACTTCCTCTTCCATTACATACTAAGTACTTATGAAGTATATTTTTATGAAACAATCTGATTAAATTGGAATTTGGTTAATAGGTAAAAAAAAAGATCATTGATAATGTATTCTAACTACTTTAATAAGCTGACAATGAAGTGTTCATCATCTGATTTGGAAATGCAGAATATTGCTACACAACAAAGGTGAATGAGAAGATCGACATCTACAGCTTTGGTGTAGTTCTTCTCGAGCTAGTGACAGGAAAAGAGCCCCACATCGGAGATGAGCGCTCAAGTCTCGCAGAGTGGGCATGGAAGCATTATGGCGAGGGACATTCAATTGAGGCTGTCTTTGACAAGGAAGTAGAGGAGCCTTGCTTCTTAGAAGAGATGACCAGTGTATTCAAGGTAGGGTTAATGTGCACCAGCACAATAACCTCTTCTAGGCCATCAATGAAGGAGGTTGTGCGGATGCTTCAACAACATAGCACTATAGAAGCTTCTGACAGAACCAAGGCAAGACATGAACGTGATGTTTCCCCTCTTATCGGGAGCGAAAATTATCTCTCTAGTTGTAAGAATAGCAAGAGGAAAGTAGAAGATGACTGTGACATGGTCTAAATGTGTCCATGTAAGCTAGGAGCTAAGTAGGATGAGAGCTAGATAATAAATATTGTAGATATGTTCATCCTTCGTCTAGAAATAATAATCACATATACTATTTTAGGATATTTAGAAAAGCACTAACATATCCTTAATGGGTTGTGATTGAGTTTTCCAGAAATTCCCTTACTAGAATGGTGTAATTGGGAGGATGTTAAAATAAATCAAATTGTTATAGTAAATCTTTCAGTAATATTGTATCATATCCTCAATTATGAGGGGTTATGACACTTAATTGCGAGTTTTAAATCTATGTGTAACTAGTCAATAAAGTCTATTAGGGGTTTTATATCAAAGAACTGAGTTCCATCCTGGTGCCTCCTTTTTCTCAAAAGATAGAATAAATCTTTAAAACCCAAAACTTTCTTTGTGCAACTAACCAAGAAAATAAGCATAAAACATCCTCCATTCTAAATTTTTTTAGAAGATTCTGAACAGCAGATAATGTATCAATATCAGAGCTTTCTTCAAGAGGAGAAGCCAAATTAGAATTTCCACCGTCCTGAAATAAGTCACTCTTCCTTATTACCGGAGGTTGCATTTCATAAAATCTTTACTCCCCAAAAAAAGTAGGGAGAAGATAAGTGTAACCTCCCATTTCCCATAAATAACTTTTTGCACTTCCTAGAAGAACTTACATGGCCCAAAAAGTTCCCAGGAAATATATCTTCCTATGTTGAATCAAATGATCATCACTGATTGTACACCTTATGTATGGAAATAATATTCACATCAGCCAAATTCCTCAATCAAGGACATAGATAAGTTATTATCATAGTAAACAACCCTTTGATTTATGTTTTATATCACTCTCCAAAATCAAATTTCCAAATACTATATGGCAGATATTCAATGTGATGGGAAAGACCATGGTTTTGTAGCAGTTCATCCACTTTTGCTTCCAAGCAAGAAATCGAAAAAAACTAGAATTAATCTATTGCAAGTTACCAAATGCAATACAAACTCTACAACTGTTGATATTATGTGATCATTAGGTATAGTTTTTTTTTGGGAAGAACTGCACAAGGGAAATTTTACAATGCGATTATAATTAATTTCTTAGTATTCTAGGTAAAGTAGTAAACAACTTCGCATTCTTTCACTTCCTAGGAACTCCTACTTTCCATGTTTCAACTTTCAACCAAACAAAGACTCAAGTATAGTTAAACACCAACTTAAGGTCGTCGTCGAGAAAGATTTACCCATAAAGAGAAGAAAAAGGAGCATGAGAAAGTTCCAAATTGGACAAAGTAGTAAAAAAAAGGCAGTTGATACATTGAACCACACTAACCAAAATTCAGGTTCCTAAATCTGAACACTCTTGATCCGTATTCTAATTGTCACTTTCTCAAGCAGATGAGCAACTGAATGAACTTACTGATAGATAGACAAAGCAGCAGTCCAACCTTTTTGTCCCAACAGCTTCCTCGTTATCTTCATGTCCTTTTTAACGGAATTTCGGGTAGGGTTTTAATTGACCATCATTTTCTTGTGGGCATCAATGAACATGTCTCCGAAGCCCAACCCAATACCATAAGATCAAATACAAGAAATGATGAATGCACTAAACAAGGTTGGATCATGCTTACTGGAGTTTAAGTAGGAAAGCAGCAG
The DNA here is from genome assembly GCA_947648045.1 of Beta corolliflora. NCBI lineage: Eukaryota > Viridiplantae > Streptophyta > Magnoliopsida > Caryophyllales > Amaranthaceae > Beta > Beta corolliflora. Next base: position 255,029 of record CANSZD010002938.1, read on the forward strand.
ACTGCAGCAACAATCCTAGTCAATACAACTTGCAGACTCGATCACCGGTAATTTACTGAAGAAATCCATCTGCAAGGAATCTCCTAAACACCAGAACATGAATTGATTCTAGCAAGTTTTCATGAACAAATGTTTACAAAATGTTACAATTTAATGCTGGTTCGAGACAGTATCCACCAACCAATTCAGAGAGTTGCACAAAGACGCAACTATCATTAATTTAAGCAATCACTTGGAGGTCAAAAGATTACCAGAAACTAGTAATAGTAAATTAGTCACAACTTAGATGCATATAGATAACAGATTAACAATAGTTTAAACAGGAGTAATACTGCCAAAAGAAAATTCAAGGGAAAGTAGGAGGGGTGTTCCTAAAGGATCGAATAAATAACATTTATTATGAAGTTACAGGTTAATAAACAGCATTTGTTTATCACTGAGACACTGACAATGAAAATATACCAACTTAAAGACACTAAATAAAACATCCACACTCCAAAATAATTATAAGTATTAAATTTCCTGTTCCTTTGTTCCAGTTTTTGTTCTTCAAGCTCCTATGGTTTCAACTACCAAAATCCCCTAAAACAAAACTAGAACAAAACTACCCTTTTCTTCCACAAAAATCACAGGAAGAAAAACAAGCTAATCCAAAGTCAAAACTACACCAAAAAATGTTAAAACTACCCTTTTCTTCCACAAAAATCCTGCTCTCTTTTTTCACTCTCCTCCTAACTCGCATGCCCTTTCTGGTAAGCTCATTGTCTCAAAACTCTGAACAGGCGATCCTGTTAATGATTAAGCAACAATGGGGCAATGAATCCCCAATGCAGTCATGGAACTCAACCACTGCCCTTTGTCATTGGCCCGGAATCAATTGCACTGGTGGCGAAAGCGTCACTGGAATAACCCTGAATAGCCATAATATCAAAGGCGAAATTCCACCGTTCATTTGTGATCTCAAAAATCTCACCTTGCTTGATCTTGGAAACAATAGCATCCAAGGAAACTTCCCCACAATTTTATACAACTGTACCAAGCTCCAGACTTTAGTCCTATCTTCAAACTACTTTGTTGGGCCATTACCCAATGACATAAGTGTGAAAGTGAGATTAAGCTTATATGATTAAAGAGATTTACAAACCTATATATATTACAACAGTAAGAACTAAACTAGGACAAGGTAAGTTATACAAGGGAAAGATAATAAAGAGAAGGTAAGAGAAGATATACAAAATCATATACAGAATAAAGATGATAACGTATCATGATTTGATATTATTTCCTATATGCCCCCGCAAGACGGACGGGGAATCCGAAAGGCCGATCTTGAGTAGAAGAGCATCCAACCGAGGACGAGACAAAGGCTTGGTAAGGAAGTCCGCAAGTTGGTCGCCGGTAGGAACATGAGTAACTCTTAGTGTACCATTTTGAACTTGCTCACGTATAAAGTAGAATGCAATAGCTAAGTGTTTCATCTTGGAGTGGAAAACAGGATTGGCACTGAGATGAGTAGCACTTAGATTATCACAAAAGATGACAGGAGTTGTAGTTAAACGAACACCTAGTTCAGTGAGCAAATTATGAACCCACATAAGTTCACCAGTGGTAGAAGATACCGCACGGTATTCGGCTTCAGTTGATGATTTTGCAATAGACTTTTGCTTCTTTGAACACCACGTAATAGGATTTCTACCAAGAAAGATAACATGGCCCATAGTAGAAGTGTAATCATCACGATTACCGGCCCAGTCTGCATCAGAGAAAGCATGAAGAGTGGAAGGAGAGTCTTGGAAGATATTAATACCTTTGTCAAGAGTGCCATTCAAATAGCGAAGCAACCGTTTGAGAGCCAACCAATGTGTAGACGTTGGACATTGTATGAATTGAGATAACTTGTTAACGGTATAAGCAACATCGGGCCGTGTAAGAGTAAGGTATTGAAGGCTGCCCACAGCAGCTCTATAATCCTTGGGCTCGGGAAGGACATCACCGCAGCCGGCAGTGAGAGGAGGAGTGGTGAGCATGGGAGTGGGCACAGGCTTGGCATCAACCATACCCATTCTTTCAAGGAGATCAAGGATGTATCTTTGTTGACTAAGAAAAAGTCCATGTGAGGTGTGCATAACTTCAACCCCAAGAAAGTAAGAAAGAGAGCCAAGATCCTTTAAAGAAAACCTGTGAGCAAGAGTCTTGATAAAAGAATCAAGATGAGATGGACTAGGTCCAGTAACAATAATATCATCAACATAGACAATAAGATAAATGGGTGTAGTAGCATGATGAAGAATAAAGAGAGATGTGTCTGAAACACAACGTTTAAAACCTTGACCAGTGAGATGAGTAGTGAGTTCAGTATACCAAGCCCGGGGGGCTTGTTTGAGACCATAAATGGCTTTCTTTAATTTACAAACATGGGAAGAAAAAGCTTGGTCAATGAACCCAGGTGGTTGAGTCATGTAAACTTCTTCATGCAAAGTACCCTGTAAAAATGCATTATTAATATCAAGTTGCCGGAGAGGCCAGTGTTGAGTGACCGCAAGACTAAGAAGGGTGCGAATAGTAGCAGGTTTGACAACCGGACTGAAAGTTTCAGTATAATCAATGCCAGGACGTTGTTGGAAACCCTTAGCAACTAAACGCGCTTTATAGCGCTCGATGGTGCCATGTTTGGTGTACTTAATTCTGAAAACCCATTTGCATTTAACCACATTGCGAGCCATGGTGGGAGGAGTCAAGTCCCATGTACCAAGAGTATGAAGAGAGTGAAGCTCTTCTTCCATTGCTTGTCGCCAAAGAGGGTCTTTGAGAGCTTGGGTAATATTTTTTGGGAGAGTAGATTTAGCAAAAGGTAATTTGTGACTTTTATTGCAATAACAAGCATTACAATCAAAAGATAAAGAGTTCGAAACTTGAAGATTAAAATCTGAAATAAGATGCTTAAAGATAGCTAAAGAAGGATGGCCAAGTCTATGATGCCAATTTATTCTTGGGAGACTTTTGAGTTGAAAGAGCTAAAATGGTAGATGGAGAAGAGGACCATTCATAGACACCATGCTTAGTTGGACCCGTTAGAATATGTGCCCCCGTTAGGCGATCCTTCAAAGAAAAGGAAGAAGATGAGAATTCAACAACAAGATCATTATCAAGACATAATTGAGAAATGGAAATAATGTTGCGATTCATATTAGGAGCACATAAAACATTAGAGAGATGAATGGTTTTAGAAAGAGTAGAGAAGAGAGTAAGAGAACCCGTATGAGTTATAGGAACACCGGAACCATTACCTATAACGATCTCTTCCGTACCATCATAAGGATGATGAAGAGAGAGAGTAGAGAGGTCATGAGTAACATGATGGGAGGCGCCAGTATCCAAGAGCCAAGAAGAAGGAGAGGCAGGAGGGAGGTTGGTAGTGGCGACGTTGGCTTGAGGAGGGGCGGATGAAGGGAGTGTGGGTTTGGCATTGGGAAACTGTTGTTGAAAAGCAGAACAACGGTAGAGGGAATGGCCAACAACATGACACCATTGGCACTTTCCTTTATAACCGATAGGGTTTAGACTTGTCATTTGAGGGGTTAGATTTGGTTTGAGAAGTGGGTTTGGAGTTAGAGTAAGTAGCACGAGAAGGGTTGTGACATGAGCGAGTGGAAGTGACATGGGCTGTGGCAGGGAGAGGAGTGGGGTTGGACAGAAGCACAGGATTCATCAAAGAGCCCTCTTTAATCAACAATTTCTCATGCAGTTCATCGAACGTAATAAGAGTATCACGTTCATTGACGTGCTCAACAACCGATTTAAACTCGGTATTAACAAGACCTCAAGAACTCGTTCGATCAAGTCTTCGGGTTTAAGGGGATCATCAAGAACCGCTAAATGATCAGCACAAATTCGGATAGCATTAACATAGTCCGAAATAGGTTGGGTACCTTTGGTGATAGATTTAAGCTTAGCTTTGATAAGCTTGGCATGGCCGCGGGTATGACGCGCAAAAGTGTGAGATAATATATCCCGGGCTTTGGAGCGGTGGTGGCACGAGAAACCAATGGGATTATAGTCGAGTCAAGTGTGCCAAGTAGAGCACCAAACAACAACTTATCTTGTCTGACCCAGGTTATATGCGCAGGGTTGGAATTAGGAGTGGTCTCAGTAGAAGTTGTAGTTATAGTAGCAGGAGGACTAGGGTGAGTGCCATCCAAAAATTTGAAGAGACCATGGCCAACAAGAATGGCTTCAAGTTGTAATTTCCATGAGAGATAGTTGATGTTAGTGAGTTTGATGATGTTGGTAAGGTTAACTATAATGAGAGGGGTCTTAGGATCAACATCATTAGGAATAGTATTAGAGGCCATGGACAAGCAGTGAAAGAGACAAAAAAAAAATCTGGTGGGAGGTAATTAGACCTGCTCGGATACCATGTGAAAGTGAGATTAAGCTTATATGATTAAAGAGATTTACAAACCTATATATATTACAACAGTAAGAACTAAACTAGGACAAGGTAAGTTATACAAGGGAAAGATAATAAAGAGAAGGTAAGAGAAGATATACAAAATCATATACAGAATAAAGATGATAACGTATCATGATTTGATATTATTTCCTATAATAAGTAGGCTTTCTCCAAAACTCCAACACCTTGACCTTAGTGCAAACAACTTCACTGGTGATATTCCAACCTCATTAGCTCAGCTCAAAGGATTGTCACCTTGCATTTAGAATCCAATTTGTTCAATGACACATTTCCATATGAGATGGGTAACTTAGAAAATCTTGAGGAATTGGGTTTAGCTTACAACCCATTTTCCCCTGCAAATTTGCCCAAAGAATTTGGAACACTCAAGAATTTGAAGTTTCTTTGGATGACTCAATGCAATTTGACCAGTATAATCAAAGAAAATCTTGCTAATCTGACTAGCCTTGAGCATTTAGACTTGGCGGGGAATGATTTGGTCGGTGGAATACCAAGGGGGTTGTTCTTGCTCAAGAACTTAACATATGTATACTTGTACAGAAATAGGCTATCAAGGGGAATTCCTTCCTCAATTGAGGCTTTAAATTTAGTGGAAATCGATCTTTCGATGAACACTTTGACAGGAATAATCCCTGATACATTTGGAAATCTGCTAAAGTTAGAGATCTGAAATTTGTATCACAACACATTCCATGGACTACTTCCACCAAGTATAGGCCTGCTTCCTTCCTTAAAGCAATTGAAGTTATTCAACAACCAATTTTTGGGTCCACTTCCCCCAGAAATGGGCCTACACTCGAAACTCGAGGACTTTGAAGTGTCAGACAATGCATTTACCGGCCAACTGCCGAGGAATCTTTGCGCCGGTGGGAGCTTAGTGGGTGTTGTGGCATTCAACAACTATCTAAACGGGGCTATTCCAAGTTCTCTAGGCCAATGCACCACTCTGCTAGTCATTTTGCTCTCCAACAACCACTTCTCAGGAGTTTTACCGCCAAAACTAGGCTTCCTTTCTCAGCTTATCTCATTGGATGTTTCAATAAACCAATTCTCTGGAGTGATCCCATTGTCCCTATCTAAGCTCAATGCCTTGCAAACTTTGTCGGTCTATCGTAACAACTTTTCAGGGGGGATCCCTTCTGGCCTGCTGATGTTACCTAATATACTATTGTTGTTTCTAAGTAACAACAGCTTTTCAGGCAAGTTTCCATCTCAATTGTCAGAAAAACTGATTTGGCTTGATATAAGCCATAACAAATTTTCAGGCGAGCTTCCATCTCAGTTGTCAACAAAACTGGTTTGGCTTGATATAAGCCATAATAAGTTTTTAGGTCCTATTCCTTCCAGTATAGCCAGCTGGGAAAATCTTGTTGAATTTAGGGCAAGCAACAACCAGTTCTGGGGAAATATTCCAGTTGAGTTGACTGCTCTGTCATCTCTTCATGTTCTTCTACTCGATGGTAATCAATTATCTGGTGAGCTACCATCAAGGATCATTTCTTGGAAATCACTGGATACGCTAAACCTAGCTCAGAATAACCTTTCAGGTCCACTTCCAGCAGCCTTAGGTACTCTGCCTAGACTTAATTCTTTAAACCTCTCCAATAACAAGCTATCAGGTCAAATCCCTTCTGATTTAGCACGGCTAGTAGCAGGGTAAAATCTTATAACACTTAATCTCTCTTCTAATAGCTTCAGTGGGAAGATCCCTAATGCATTTGACAATAGCGAATTTAATCAGAGTTTCTTAGACAATGCCAATTTGTGCTCAGACAAACAAATTTCAAACCTTAATCAATGCTCTTCCTCACGAAACAAATATCTTCCCTTGATTCTAGTTCCTGGAACAATCTTTTTTCTGATTTTTCTGTATCTCGCGTTCTTCAGAAGTAGCAAGGGGACACAGCATGAGAATTCTAGTGAGCACCAGGTATGGGAACTGAAACCATTTCACAGGGTAGACTTCACTGAAACAATTATTGTGTCTGGCCTCACAGATGATAACATGATTGGATCTGGGGGATCAGGAAAGGTATACAGTATTATTGTGAATGATTCAGACGACAAAGTGGCTGTGAAAAGAATCTGGAGTGGCCAAAAAATTGAAGGCGCTCTTGAAAAGCAATTTCTGACAGAAGTAGAGATTCTGGGCACAATTAGGCATGCTAATATAGTGAAGTTGCTGTGTTGTGTTTCAAGCGCCCATGTTAAGCTTCTTGTCTATGAATACATGGAGAACGAGAGCCTTGATAAGTGGCTTCCCAGGAAAAGACGAGAGAATGAGCCATCATCAATCCACTCGGAGACTGAAACGAGTAATCCGGATGATAATATTATTCTTGATTGGCCAACTCGACTGAGAATCGCTCTTGGAGCTGCAAAGGGCTTATGCTATCTGCACAATGACTGTTGTTCTCCTGTCATTCATAGAGATGTTAAATCAAGCAATATCTTGCTAGACTCGGACTTCAATGCCAAAATTGCAGATTTTGGACTAGCCAAGATCACAGCCAAGAATGGTGAACCTCACACTGCATCTGCTGTTGGTTACATAGCTCCAGGTAGAAACCATTTCATATCATAGTTTCTAAAATTTCTCTTTCTCATGATTGTTTAATGAAGTGAATTACATCTGAAATATATTTCATAAACAAAAAAAAACCACAACAACCATCAATATGTATGTATCCTGTGATTACACCATTCTACAGAGGTGTAGATTACCCTCAAAATCATAATGGTGACAGAACTGCATCATGCAATGTCATGTTCAAAATCAACTTGATAACTAGTCACTGACTCGCAAGACACTTTTTTTAGGATAGTAAAATCAATTCATTAATAAATATTCATACGACATCTACAAAAGGAAGTTCAATCTAACAAATACATAACCAGTTGAAACAAATTAAGGATTTCTGCATCAAAACTATGAAATCATCCTCACGAACAAATCGTTACACCATCTCTCCAAAAAAACTCACAAGATACTCCAAAATCCTCAACAGAGATTGCATCTTTCCTCAATCATATAGTTCTCCCCGTTTATTTATTTTCAATGAAAAAGTACCACAGTGATTTTTTTTTATTGATCTCTACTTTTTTGTTTTCCACGTGGACATGTAGAATATTGGCTTACAAAAAGGCTGAATGAGAAGATTGATGTTTACAGCTTCGGAGTTGTCCTTCTGGAACTAGCAACAGGGAAAGATCCGTGTAAGGGAAATGAGCACTTAAACCTGGCAGACTGGTCATGGCAACACTGTTTTGAGGAACATCCCATCATTGATGCCTTAGATGAGGATATCAAGGAACCAAGATTCACGGAACAGATGGTGAAAGTGTTTAAACTAGGTCTCATATGCACAAGCAAGATGCCAAGTTCACGACCATCTATGAAACAGGTTCTACAGCTACTTAATGCATGCAGCCACTATGAAAACCATGGTCGTACACAGATGGTTAATGAGGAATGAGTATTAAAAGGTAAACCATACCTAGGTGGAGGAGGACATCTCATGTAGCTAGTGGAAAAGAACCGGAAAGCAAAAATCAGAAAGAATGACAAGGTGATGGTATCAATAATTTTGTTATACTAGACTACTAGTTGCCAAAGAGCTAAAAATGTAATTGACACCAGCATTGTTCTTTAGTAGATAAGAGATATCAGATACATTATGGGCGAGCGGGAAATTGAGTATATGTAAAGACAAGCTTAGAAAGTGTTCATTTGGGAGGAACATATTTTCCATGACAAATGGTCTTTTAATTCTCCTTTGTTTGAATTGTAAAGTTTTTCTAAGAGTGGAAAACAAATTCTTTTTGAAAAATGAGAATTACCACATTTTCCTCCCTATTCTTTAATTACCTTTTGCTTTCTTCCCACCCAACCATTCTATTCCACTTGATTTCCTTTTCTCTCTAACTTTCTTGAAAAGAACCAAACAAACGAAAACATATAGAAATGTGTTCTCCTTTGGAACATGTCATTCATATAAGATCATTTTCCACATCCACATGTCCAGCCAAATAGAGTTGATGTTTTTAGCTTCTCAGCTTTTACTTCTCTATAATAAGCTACTAGGTCTAGTCAATTTCTCTTTTTGATTATGCTAAAGAATCTATGCTCATAAAATGTCTTCTCCAAATTTGTAACTATTGAATAATACTACTCCCTTTGTCATTAAAAGTATGCTCCATTGCATTTTGGGGGTTAAGTTTATTCACTCCAATATATATACAAGGAAAATATATAGACATTGTGTATATTAACAACATCTACTGTTCATAATAATTATTAATGTGGTAGTTTGAATATGCGCCTTAGAGACTCTAAAAAGTCCAACATAACTTATATAAGGGACGGAGGGAGTACTTACTACCGAAATAATACATAATTGGATATATTGATACACAACAAGAAAGACACGGTAAATAAATACTTCTCCATCTTTCTCTCCTCACATCCATCTCTCCCCTCCACTTAATTCCATTTTTCCTTAATAACTTTTCTTGCAATAAACCAAACAAAGGAAACTAATCATGAATTGCATTATCCTCTAGAAAATGTTTTCTGTCCAATTAAACAAAGCCCTAAAATCTCCAACTGATTTGCAACTGATATTAAAAAATTATGAAACTCACTAATTTAGTAGCTACAAAAAAAATAAGACCCTTCTTTGAAATTAGGCCTAACAAACACCCCAAAAAATATAATATGACATCATGTAACCTGAAATTAACATCACAGATTCACAGATCACACAACTTTTCCTTTACAACAAACATGAAAAATTAAGATTAAAAAGGAAAATTATGGGGTAAAAATCAAGCATGAATTTTAAAAAATACATCAGTGGAAGTTTTACAATTACAGTTGATAAATCAAGGGTTTTGCTAAATGCCGCTATTTTTTTTCCTACTAACGCCATGTATTTTTGTACAAAAATACATGAATTGTATTCCTTTCCTCTTTCCCTTTGTTTATTTAAACTCACATGTATTTCTTATTTCCACACAACCCCACCATCTTAATTTCTTTATTCACTTTCATTCTCTCTCATTATTTCCGGCGTTGACCACGGTGTTTACCGGTGTTGACCAACTTTGACCGGCATTGACCAAGAAGAAAAATAAACTCCGGCTTCATGGAAAACAATGTAAGTTTTTTTTTTTTTAAAAAAAAAAAAAGCTGATCAGGCGCCTAATTTAGGTGCCTTCACCATTGGTGGGGCGCCTAATTTAGGTGCCTGCACCATTGGTGGGGCGCCTAATTTAGGCGCCCAACCTGTGGTGAAGGCACCTAAATTAGGCGCCTGCATATATTTTTAGAATTTGTACACTAAGCTTGCGCCGGAGTTCGTTATTAGCCGAGGTGTTGCCGGAGTTCTTGTTGCCGGAGTTATGTTGGCCGGAGAGAGGGCCCAACTTTGTCACCGGAGTAATTGCGCCTCACCGGAGTTCATGGTGTCGCCGGAGAAAAATGCGCCTCACCGGAG